>JAUZST010005473.1:0-15556 GCA_034779995.1 Parotocinclus haroldoi | reverse complement strand
GTGGTCACCTCCCGCTGGTTTTGCTCTTGTCAACACAACTTTTCGGATTTCCTGACCTTTGATAAAAGCATAAATCCCAAAAATCCTCCCATATCTCGCTGACCCGCTTTGCATCTGCTCTAAGTGGCAACTTGTGGCTTCTTTTTCTTATTCGGTCTCACATTCTTTGGTCCGATTAAGTGGAATTTTGGTCCAAATAAGTGAATAGCATTACACCTTTATAATAGGATTTGTTTCGGTATTTTGGGATTTGGTCCGAATAAGTGGCTGGTCCCATTACCATGTAATGTTTCCGGAGAGAAATATCCATATTGATACTTAAAGTTTTTGGATTGAGATGTCAATCAAGTATATATAGACATATTGTTAATGTGCCCACATAATCCGTGATATGCAGTGTATCACTGGGAAATTGTAAGAGGCCATCCTGTGTACGTTTTGATATTTTTTCACAACTTTATGCACTGAAATGAAATCATGGGCTATAAGAAAGACATTTATTAATACACTGACTTAGAGGATATTATAATACAGCACGACGCACAATTCCTGCTTGTTTAAACAAGTCCCACGAGCCAAATATCATTACTGTCATTTCACCTGGAGTGAATCATAAACAAGTGCTTCTCAGAACTGAGGATTTGATGGTCCTTATGAATCACCAAGTAAATACAGACCATTATTCACATAAGCTGGAGGCTATTTAGAAAGCTCTTGGCAACCAATGATATAATTACTGATTAATTACCATACTTAGATACTTATTAATCGGCATTTTTTCTTTTGCTTAAGAGTCAGGCACTCAAACTGTCCTGTTCTCCAGTAAAGGAGCCAATTAATCGTCTTTAGAATATCAGGGTGCAGGGTGATGCAATTGCTCTTCTCACTAAAACTTTTGTCAACCCAGCCGCTGTTCCTGTTCCATAATCTTAACCTCCTTCAACTAGTGTTAGATTTCTTTGTCTTTTTTATTTTTATCGTAAGAACCTGCAGCCATAGAGTGAAATAATGACAAGCTTTTGCCCTTGCATTCTAAAACATCCTGCAGGTGATTTTTTGAGCAGTGGAAACATTCTTGGTGTAGTTCATGCCAGGTGACAACCACTATGGAGCCATATGTAAAGTACAGAAAAAGAAGGATAATGATCTCGGGCTTTTAAAGGTTTAAGACCCATAGACCCCTTACCTTCACGGGAGGGAAATATTTTGTGAACGACTTTGCAATCTTCTTACTTAATAGATGTTCTTTAAGAAAACTGACTAAAAAACTCGAAATAGAAGAACTTGATTGAACTCAATTTTGCATATTTCTAATTAATCAAAATGCCCCTTAATAATCCAGCTATTTTGGTTAAAATCCAGAAAGTCATATTGTACCATGATTAATTCTGACTCCACAGTTTCAGGTTGTAAGACGTTCCAGGAGTAGAAATCCTGCATGCTGACTGAAGTATTACTCCATCACATGTAACAATACCAGCCATAACAAAGTAGCAAACAACATAAGTATACACACACATATAAGTAATCATATGTATATACAAGTGAAACATGTCTGAATAGATTATAATGAGTTTTGAATTTGTTTTGATTTCAGTCTGGGAGATTAAGCTATTAATGGTCAGCCTGAAACTTCCAAGATGTACTGATGTAAGATATACTGATCCAAAGTTCAGTACAGCAAATCTAATGTCCTGGCCTCTTAATATATGCCCAGCTTGGGTGAAGAGCAACAACACTGACGTCAGTTTTAGTATCATCAACAAAACTGATTCAGCTTCTACATTGTTTTTACGGATCAGTCAAAAATGTACAGGGAGGGTTATACAGCATCAGCAGCTTCGCTAGTTCTATCACCCTGTTCTTTCTTGTGTTCTTCACAACACCAACAAAGACATTGTTTAGTGATGTAAACTCTGCGTCTTTCATTAAACACCATCATGGTTTGTTCATGTATCTGTTAAGTCTAGCTCTTAACTTTAAATTTATAATGGTTTCCCAGACCTTTGTCTGAGGTCTCTGAGGTCTCATTATTGGTTGTGGCTGACATAAGGGACTGACGGTAGCCTAGCGGTTAAGGTACTGGACCATGCACCAGAAGGTACAGGGTACATATTCCACCTCTGCCACAGTTGGGTCCCTGAGCAAGGCCCTTTACCCACCATTGCTTGGACTGTAAGAGTGTATTAATTGTAAGTCGCTCTGGCTAAGGACTTCTGCTAAATGACACAAATGTAAATGTAAATAAGGGAGGCCAGACCAGGGATGATCCCCAGGGTGCTTCAACAGTCACATCTGTCAGACCTTTTAGTGGACAGAGTTCCCATCTACAATGTGCTTTGATTGCATCCACTGAATTTTGAAATAGGCTCTGGACCCCTGCTAGGCCCCCCTGTCTACCTTACCAGGAAAAAAATAATTTGAAATGCAATGAAACACATTTCTAATAAAACATGATTCATAGTAACTTTTCAATAACACTTGGAAATCTTGAGAAATATTACTGGTCACTTTCTGATTGCTTCTTAAACGGACCTCTCTGGTGTTCATCAGATTCCTTCAGGGTGCTGCTCTTAGCTGTTAGGCACTCGACAGGCTGTCTTGGTTGATAATGAACAGGACTGCAGGCTTCGGGGTGAAGTTTTGAAGAATTGCACATCTACCCCCCATGAACAGTGACAAAGAGGAAGAAGCGTGGCAGGGAGAGCTTTTTTTGTTACATGCTTTGTCCTTGTCCTTATCCATAGGGCCAAGTTAAGAGAGCTAAATTTATCTCCAGTCACTGAAGGTCCTTAGGTTCTGGTGAATGTGTGTCTTTGATAGAAGCAGGTTGTCCATTTTCTGTGAATTACAGGGACAGCCTGTTAGATCAATATCAGATTTGTGGTTCAACCAGTCTCACTCTGCCTACATGTGTACTGTGATTTCCCTTTTCTATAATGTGATTTGTAGAATGCAGTGTCACAAGGCATCCGTAAATCAGTTTTATAGTTTTTTTGTGCCAAACATCTGTAAAAGCCTTTAGCTTCTTATACATACCTTATTCTTCCAATGTTGTGTAATTGTCTGAAAATGCATAATTTAAATAGTGTGGGTGGTTAAAAATATAGAGACTATTAGTTATAATGCAGAGAAAGATTCATACTACATCAAGATAATGGCCCAAAACCCACCTCAAAGCTTTGCAATAATTACATGAAGACCAAGGAAGATCAAGGAGTACCGACTGTCATTTATTTTTCTCTATAGTCTCTTGGCCTGAGGATGTTTGGGGAACAAATCTAAAAGAAGTCCAAGGGGCACAAAGAGAAATCCAAGAATTCAGTGGCATCACAGGATGCTTTTTGGAATATTGTGAGATCACGCTGAGGTTAAATGGATCACCAGATTGGATATCCAGATATGGAGTTCATGCCAGCTTGAGCGTATGCTGTCATTTCAGTAAAAGGGGGAAAAGATCAAATTTATCAATAGACTGTTTTTCAGTTTAGCTGATTATGAAAAGCATGCCATAAAGAAAAGGTGCAAAATAGAAGGACTATCAATAGCAGTGTCGGATTTTTAGCGCACATTGTACATTGGTAATTGTAATGTACAATGCATAGACAAGATTTTGTGAACATCTCTTCTAGTTAGTGAACTCTACTTGTAACACATAACAAAAATAAAAAGCATACATGTCTGGATGCTTCATAGACAACTCAACTTTGCCTACTAATACCCATATTCTAGACTTTTTGGGTGTCTATATAGTGTATATTCAACAGTGCAGTACCTTCACATTTTTAAACGATCTTATTAAATCTTTTCATGGGACAACAGTGAACAAATGACACTGTCATACAATGTAATGCCATCAGTCCAAAGCTTGTATAACAATATATATTTGCTGTGCCCTCAAAATACCTCAGTACACAGCCATCAATGTCTAATCCGCTGGTAACAAAAGTGAGTACTACCCTAAGTGAAAAATGCGTGTCAATATTTTTTGTTGTCACCATTATTTTTCAGCATTGCCTAAAGTCTCTTGGGTATGGAGTTCATTAGATCTTCACAGGTTGTAAATGGAATCTTCTTCCACAGCCATGTGGAAGAAGCTGGTGATTAGAGACCTTGCACTCCTCCACAGATGCTCAATAGGTTTTAGGACTGCAGATATCCTTGACCTGCAGTGTAGTGCAGTGATCCTCTTGGAGGTGTTTGGGGTTGTTATCATGTTGCAATACTGCTCTGTGACCCAGTTTATGAAGGGAGGGGATCATGTCACAGTTCATGTTGGCATTCATGCTTTCCTCAATTACCTGTAGCAGCCAGCAGCAATGATGAAGCCCTAAACCATGACATTCCCACCACCATGCTTGACTGTAGGCAAGACACACTTGTCTTTGTCTTTGTCCTCACATGGTTGCTGCCACACATGCTTGACACTATCTGAACCAAATAAGTCTATCTTTGTCTCATCAGACCACCGGACATGGTTCCAGTAGTTCACTTCCTTAATCTGCTTGTTTTCAGCAAACTGTTTTCTTGTCCATCCTTTAGAAGAAACTTCCCTCTGGGACAACAGCCATGCAGACCAATTAGATACATTGTGTACTCTGCAGAAATGCTAGCACTCTTACGTCTATTTTCAAAAACCAACCTCCATTTTATGCTGAGCATGTGCACTGAACTTCTTTGGCATGAGAGAATGTAAGCGCAATAACACCAAATTTAAAACGCTTGCTCCCCATTCACACCTGGGACCTTGTAACACTGTGGCTGTAAATCACGTGATACTGGGGAGGGAAAATGGCTAATTGGACACAATTTTCACTTAGGGGTGTACTCACTTTTGATGCCAGTGGTTTAGACATTAATGTCTGTGAGTTATTTTGAGGGCACAGCAAATTTACACTCTTAGACAAGCTGGAGACTGACTACATTACATTGTATCATAGTTTTATATCTTCAGACCATGAGATATAACAAAATATTTAAAAAATGTAAGGGGTTATGAGATTTTGTATGTCAATCCTGTAATTAGATTAAATTACAGTATATAAATTGCTTTTAGTAAGGCTACTCTTGTTTAATTCACACTAAAGTTAGTTAGTACTTGAGTCCGTAAAGCAGAAAGTCCTCTGCCAGGCACTACTCTTGTCCTTACAGAAACAGAACATGTATTTGTATTAAAAAAGTAGAGCTACAAATCAGATAAAGTTCAATAAAATGCTAAATTGTCTTTTTAAAGCATTCAGTGCCCTGAACTGTAATTCAGTGTCACTTGCAATACAGCAGCCGGGAAAAAGAGACAAAGATAACATCAACAGGTCTGGCTGAGGGTTAGTTCAGGCTGACAGAGCCCAATAGTAGTATCTTTCACTGGCAAATCGGAATATTGTGGTCACAGAGGACATGCCCATCTTTAACGCAATCATCTAACCTTTCATCATAATGTAATAGCAATCAACTTGGTCTGGGCGTATTGGTTTTACAGCTCGTTGTGAGATGTTTTGTAAAAACATAAATAAAAACCGAATATGATGATTTTCAAATCATTTCAACCCATATTCAATTGAATAAACTACAAAGACAAAATATATAAAGTTAAAATGGATAAACTTTATTGTTTTTTGCAAATGTTTTACTCATTTTGAATTTGATGCCTGCAACAGAAAGATGGGACAGGGGCAACAAAAGACTTGGAAAGTTGAGGAATGCTCAATCCTCACCTATTTGGAACATTCCACAGGTGAGTGTCATAACTGAGTATAAAAAGAGCTTCCCCGAAAGGCTCAGTCATTCACAAGCAAGAATGGGGGTGAGGTTCACCACTTTGTGAACAACTGCATGAGCAAAAAAGGTTTCTCTTTGTGCAATTTCAAAGAATTGAAGGATTCCATCATATACAGTTCATAATATCGTTAAAAGATTCATATAATCTTGAGAAATCTCTGCAAGTAAGCGGTAAGACTGAAAACCAAAACTGAAAGCCCTTGACCTTCAATCCCACAGGTGACGCTGCATTAAAAAATGACATGATTCTGTAATGGATATTACCACATGGGCTCAGGAACACTTCAGAAAACCATTGCCAATGAACACAGTTCATCGTTTTATCTACAAGTGCAAGTTAAAACTCAAACATAAACAACCCAAAAAAAAAACATACATAAACAACACCCTGAAATGCCACTGGCTTATCTGGAACCAAGCTCATCTGAGTTGGATAAATTGGGAAAGTGTCCACATTTCAAATTGTTTTTAGAAATCATGGACGTTGATTCGGCATTACATTGCATACAGGAAAAAAAAACAGATTTGTGTAACTACTTCAAGTTTATTACATTGAATAGCCTCATTTTGATTTCATGTAGTTGGGTTCATTTTATTAGTCAAACATTTCTGCTCATGATTTCCTATTAAACACAAGGTACTTGTACAGTTCTTTCTCAGACAAGATAGAGTAAAATCACTTAGTAGCTCACGTCTCATGATGTAACCTGGACAAAGAGAGCATATATGCAGAATGAGCAGAAGAATGAGATCACATTTACTCATGTACTGTCTTTTATTCTATAACACAGTTTAACGAAATGGCATTTGCTCTTAAGCCTGACTTATGAATCCTCATGTCCAGAGATATTACGTAAGATCTGTCCTTTTAAATACAGTGAGGTATATGGATGATAAATACATAACTAATTTCTAGTCACAGTACCAGTTTCTATATATAAAGAAAACACTCTAATGACCCTCTCTGTCAAGAAAATCAATTTTGAATAACAGTTAAAGGAGAAAATGAGTTCTCACTATAACCCATATCAATAGGCTACATATTTGGTGGATAGACAACATGAATCAATATATAATGAAGATAAACAACACCAAGGGGGTAGGTGTGTCGCAGTACGTGGACACAGTGTTTAAATGCTGCAGAAGCATTTCTATGGTTAATCCACTTGTACTGGGGCAACACACACTTGCACACCACAACACTATGTCTGTGTAACTACAGTGCTGAGATTAATCCACCACCCAGGTAAAACCTGGACTTTAAAGGTCCTAACTACTGAAGAACGGGGTGAAACAGGGCTAACAGTTTGTGCACCAGATGGACAACAAAGTGCACCAAATGTACACTCACCGATACCTTTATTATATAGACCTCCTTGTCCTTGTCCTTGTAATGGACACTCACTGTCCATTACAATCCACTTACCATATAGAAGCAGTTTGTAGTACAAAATACAGACTGTTGTCCATCTGTTTTTCTACATACTTTGTTAGTCTCCCTTACTCTGTTCTCCAGGACCACCACAGGTCAGGTACTATTTGGATGGTGGATCAGTATGATTTCTGCAGTGTCACTGATGTGGTAGTTGTGTGTTAATATGTGCTGTACTGGTATGAGTGGATCAGACAAAGTAGGGCCGCTGGAGTTTTTAAACACAGAATTTTAAAGTCCCAGCTAACACACCACCACCACATCAGTGTTACTGAAGTGCTGAGAATGAACCAGCACCCAAATAGTACTTGATCCGTGGGGGTCCTGACCATCAGAGAATGGAGTCACTGTTTTCACAAGATAACTGACAAAGCACGTAGAGAAACAGAAAGACCAGAGTCTGATATGAATTGTTTATTCATCTCTAAACACTGGTAGGCTCTGACCACATTATTCATAGTTGTTCAGGAATGATGGGGCCTACTGATGCACTATTTCTTACCATGGCCAACTACAGTGCCATTATCGTCCTCATCAGGCTCTAATGAGATGTACATCTTTGCACTGATCTTTTCTTAGAAAGGGAATTCTTTTTAACAGAATGTCCACGTGTGGGTGCTATGATCGTTGAGCCACTGACCTGTGACAGTGCATGATTCACAGATGTTTGTTTGTTGAGTTTGGGCAGTTTGTGAAGCACAGTGTCACCATGGGTGAGAGTTCTTGGCTCGACTTGATGGTGTGTTTCTTTAGCTGTATGATCTTGCCCTCTGCTTTTATGTTACGTGTCACTTTCTGACTTTGCCCTAGATATTGCACTGGAACATCAGTTCTACAGGTGCTGCTTCAGTGGTGCTGTGTGCTGTAGATCAATAATCACAGAGGAATGTGCTGAGTGTCTGTTTCCATGGTATGCACTCAGTATCTGCCATATGGACAATTTTTCCAAGTAAGTGCATCAAGCATTCTGCCTCTAGAGACAGAGAGTGCTTATCTGTCAGTGATGGGAACCTAGGCAGAAAGCAATCTTAGAGAGCTGTTTACTGTTACATGTAGGGCCAATGTACTGTTTTTAAAATTCTGTGAATTCCTGTGTCTAGAGATGGGAATAATGTATAATAATAATCTCAACTACTAGCCGATGTGTACATACTAGAGTTGGTAAGTTATGAAGTACAATTACATAAGCATCTGTACTTTACTAGATTATAGTGTGTTACTTAATATTTTTACTAAGATTACTTACTTACTTACCTATTACTTTTCAAAATAGGATTGTTATCTTTTATGAATGTATCTGTTTGTCTATCTTTCTAATTCTAGTCAGGGAGCGAATGAAATGGCAATTGAAATCCAAGGTTTATACTTCATGCATTGCAACTGGTGTGCACCAGAAATGACACAATTGCAGTGGTTGCGTCGGACGGAGCGTATGGTTGAGCAACTCTTTTTGTGCTCATTGTGCAGGCTGGGTTTCTCGATTCTGAAGACCTTTACAACCACGTGTATGGTACATCTAGGAGAGATACTCAGACAACTTAACATTTTGGAAAACCAACAAAACAAAACAGAAAATGTTTCACAGAGCATTGCTCAGAATCTTTCGTACACTTTTAAGCATTAACCACTGTACTCCCTAAAATAACTGTATACACTTTTCACTTTTTATTAATTATTCCCTAGATGTTTTTCCTTGTCCCTGGGATGGTGAATTATTTTTCATTCTCTAAAAATGGGGTAGGTGCCTTTTTATTTTACTAATGGTACATATTGTCAATGTTAAATATCATGATATATTGCATTATGGATACTTGCATGTCTAGTTATGAGTGATTTAGCAGCACTGTATTTTATATTCCAAAATATTTGTACTGTTTGTCCCCTTGTGCCATTTGTATGTTTTTGTAGATGATTCATGTGGTTTTAATGCAAACCTTTATGGACCCACGGTGTCAAGGATGTTCTCCCTTTGTCCTCAATAAAAGAAATCCTATTGTTTTTTAGCTTTATTTACTCTAAGTTTATTTAGTAATGTACTTTTACACTTCTACTTGAGAAGCCATATTTTGACTTGAGTCTGTTTATTGGCAAAAAAATCTACTTAAGTTAAGAACTGGTATACTTTTGCCACCTCTGGTACATCCATATGGCAAAGAATAGGTATGCTCCAGTACATACATTGTGCCATGGACTTTCTGGCAATTCCAACATTTTTTTTATGGTTTTGATTGTGTGATGGGTGATGAATTGTGTGATGGGTTCGCCTGTCATGCTAGACAAAATCTACTAGAGAGTTCTGTCATCTGGTACTGCAAAACAATACCTTTGATCTGATCAGTGTCTTAGTCATGACAAAGCCCTGGTGCTCCGTTTTGGGCTGGCTGTAGCACTCTAAGTTTGAGTAATGAAGGAATGACAATCATTGTGTCTTGGAGGTTGATGTCATCGGTGTGTGACACAGTGAGCTCACTACTGATGTTTGTTATTCCTCAATACAGTGGCATATTGTGTGTCATTTGTGACTTTGGGTCATGTTTTGTGTATCTGATATCTGTCTGTCTTCAGGACAGGGCACTAAAGCACTAAATACAAAATCCAATGAAATTTATTTTGAAATAAATAAGTTTTAATGGCTCTTGTTTTACTGGTCTATTGGTTTGTTACTTGCTGGCCTGTAGAATGATGACAACTTTTTAGTTTTCACATGAGTTTATACTGGATGATAGGCTAGAAAAAACATGAATTGTTTTAAAAGTCTTTTAACTTTTTTTTGTTGAGAATGAGACCCATCTGCTTCAGTTTCTAGAACAGCATTGTAATACTGTGGGGATGGTCAGCATGTGTCTTGCTGTAGACAGTTATGATATTTAAACATATTATATGCTAGTGTTCCATTGTAATGTCTGGCAGGATGCATTCTAGAACACCTCTGCCTCATATGTCTCAAGGCAATTGCAACACCTTAAACCTGGGTTAACTGGGTTCATCCTTTCTAATTTGAGCTCTGCTGTTTCAGCAACACTCACTTGTAATACATTCATAATATAAATAATACATTTCTGTATTTTGTGTAGACCAACAATGGCAATAGAATGGGATGTACTGATATTCCAGTGACTCTAAATACAATCACTTTTAAAGGTTTCCACTTCCACAAGCCAATTCATGAAAGCCATAGTGATACCCATGTTTAGTCATTTTTTTTGCCCACAAACTTTTCTCTATATAGCATAATGGAGAAAGTGTGCCTGACTCATGCCAACACCGTTTCTCACTTTGCTTGGATCTTTTCACTTGGGTGGTGTCATGATGGGGGGCGGAATGTCATAGGCCCTGGCATGATATCATTGATGTTGTCATACTCTAGCTTTTTTAGCTCCCTCTCGACTTTATATCAGAAATGAAATAGAACCTGCCTGTGTGACTCACAGATATGAATGTATGTCTTGATGTGAAGCTAATCTTGGAAGTCTTTTAACTTGCCAGTACCCTGAAACAGCTTTGTGTAACTTTTCACCAGCAAACCAATAACTTGGAGAAGACACACAGTCAATTGTTATGTAGCCTAGCACAGAGCAGCTACAGTGTACTCTGGAGAGCTCAAACAGACCACCAGTTTCATTGTCCACCATCCTGACACAGGTGGCACCTTCATTACACACAATACCCAGACCATTTTCAGGTGCCTTGAAGAAGTAAATATTTTGTCACACCGCCCGTTACATGTTTTGCCATTGGCAGCCAGCCACAGTTGTTTTTGTTTTGCAGTGGCGTTGTAATAGAGAAACCTGGACTGTTTTGGATCTGACGACAGTCAGGTATGAGTGTGGAGGCTTTGTGGTGAGCTTTACTCCTGCCTTTTCTGCGGAGTGTCACACTGCCCCAACGGCTGAGGTTATGAATGGGGATCTACAGGTTCAGCTTCAACATCTGTGAGCAAATGTGCAACGGGATTCCATACGGAAAATTTGTCTATGCCTAAACGTATCTCATCTTATATCCAGGACAGAGGCAGCCTCACAGGGTAACTAGAGCCTCCTTTCAATTGAACAATCTCTAATATTGTAAACAAATACATATACCATCTTTACATTCATACATATAAAGTTCCATTGCTTGCAAAAACTTCTTCTTGGTTAGTTACTTTTGTCAATGTGGGTAAATTTCTACTGTATTTTTATTTTTCTTAATGCCTGAGTACCACTGACTGTACCACTTGCCAGTGTAATAAATGTCTTGTAGGAATGAATCTGTGGTAATGTTCATGGCAATAGTATAGTTCTCAAACCTCTGCATCTGTTCACTCCTGCATGGTGCTATGGAGCTTGGATCAGTTCCATGTCAAAAGCTGGCAGAGCGACTGTGTTTGCAAGGGACATCATGAATTCAACCTGTTGCGATGGCTACTGTTTTTCTTTGCACACAGCTCAGCATATGTTTTTTTCATCATAATGATTCAGCTAAAAACATTTACAACAGAATGATTTTAGGTGCTCAGCCAAACAGCTGGGGCAAGTAGTAATCATTAACAGTGCATATGTTGCTACTTGTAATGTGAGAGAAACTGGTGTACTAGAGGAAACCTGTGCAGTTATGAGGTGAACTTGCAAACTACACAGAGGCAGCATCTAGACATGACTTGAACCTGGGTTTCTGGAGCTGTGAGACAACAGTGCCAACCGCAGCCTAGGTTTATGAACTAAAATATGTATATTAAGTGATTTAAACTATGTTATACATGGCACTTGGTAACCCAATGGCATAAGTGTTTCGATTCTTTAGACACTTTAGGCAAGGAACATTAGCACCTTGGTACTGGAAAACATACACTCACTGATGGCTTTAATAGGTACACCATCTTGTTTCTATATGCACTGTCCATTGTAATAGTTCCACTTTCCATATTGGGGCACTTTGTCATTTTACAGTTACAGACTTTAGTGCATCTGCTTTTCTGCATAGGTTGTTAGTTCTGTTTACTGTGTTGTGTAATGATCAGGACACACACATGACAACCACAGATCAGGTATTATATGGGTGGTGGCTCATTAGACACCTACCATATTGCTCCATCATGTAGTAAAGTCAGAATCAGCAGCTCATCTGTTATTGCACAGTTTGTGTTAGTCCACTAATCCTTCATCAGTTCTCACAGGATGCTACCTACAGGCTGTTGGTGGCTGGAGAACTATATCCAGTCCAGCAGTGACAACAAGATGTTTAAAAACTCCAACATGATTGCTGTGTCTGATCTTCTCATACCAGCTCAACACACACTAACAAAACAACACCATGCCAGTGTCACCACCCAAATAGTTTCTGATCTGCTGTGGTTCTGTGGTGGTCCTGACCATTCGAGAACAGAGTGAAGGGGACTAACAAACTACTACTAACTAACTACAGATGGACTGCAGTCTGTAACTGTAATAACTACAAAGTGCTTCTACATGGTAAGTGAAACTGACCAAATAGACAAATGGAATAGAAAGGAGGAGTTTTTGTCAAATTATTATCACCACCGATGATCACTAGTCACTAGTTCAAGAATGCTGATGTAGCAAACTTTGTGAAAACCAAACTTTGTGCCATTTTCAAACGTTTGAACACAACTGTAAATTAATTGTATGCATTTTACCTCAGCAGAACCCAGTCAGGCAAGATGTATGTACAATATGTTTATGGCAAACATTATTGTCAAGCTATAAAATTTACAGAAAGAGACAAAGATGCTGTAAAGATGACATTTGCTAAGAAGAACTACGGGAAATGCTTTGCAGATTTACTAC
This sequence comes from Parotocinclus haroldoi, assembly GCA_034779995.1. Classification (NCBI taxonomy): domain Eukaryota; kingdom Metazoa; phylum Chordata; class Actinopteri; order Siluriformes; family Loricariidae; genus Parotocinclus; species Parotocinclus haroldoi. Next base: position 2,560 of record JAUZST010005473.1, on the reverse strand, counting down.
AAACACTATATACTGCAGCAACATCTTTAGCAGATTTTAGTAAGAGTTTAGAAAGTTCCCTTCAGTTGTTTACATAGAGTAAGCTGTACTGATTACAAGGTTCTAACAGGTCATAGCTACACGTTTTAGTTAGCCACTTATCACCATATAAATTAACAAAAGTACAAATTCAACCACTAAAGTCATTCATTGACTTTAGGCATTCATGAAATTAGTAATGGCGTTAGTAATCACTTATGTTAACATAAAACAAAATGCATGCAGTTAATGCAATTAATTGGATTTGTTCCTCATTTCACATCTATGGCAGAGTAGCAGCCACTTTAGTGTTAAATCACATAATCTATTTAGTGTTTATTGGACATATTTAATGCAGACTTGTGCCTAATTGAATGGCAATCAGAGGGGTACAGCTGTGCCCCTCTATATTCTGTGGCTAACCCAGTCTGACACAAAGTCAAGAAATGTCCCTGCTTCAAGCAAACATTTTTGTGTCTGTGGACATGCAATTACTCTTTCTCAGAATCCTGTAATGCGTCCATGAGTAGTTAACACTCAAGTAGGATAAAGCCCTTCTAACAGAGTAATGTGATAAATTCTAAACTCAGTTAATTCGTACGACATAGTATTTTTGTGGAAAGTGGTTAATGCAAATTATCATTAAAACGCAACTCAAGATAAAGTACTGTCATATATACAATACTGACACATCATTTTGTTTTTGTCTGTTATTTTACAATATACAAGATACAAGATACAAGACAAGGTTACTGCTTTCACAAAATACCAAAGATTTACCAAATACCAAAATACCAAATTGCATTAACATTTACAGAAATGTAAACAAGATGGTATTCATTTATCCAAAAGAAAAAAATGCAAGAAAAATAAAAAATAAGATTAGAACAGGTTGGATTTTTCATGTAGCTATTTTACTTTCACAATAGCTTCTTGCCATGCATGAGCATCTGTTGTCCACACCCTGTGCTTGCCTGCTGCTCACACCTGTCCTGCTGCAAGCCTGGAGTGGAGTTTGGTGATGGACGCCAGCTCAAACTGTAGTTTAATTATAGCTGTTTGAGGAGGGAAGGAAGTCCTCCATCAAAACCTCACCCCTAACAACGCTATCGACTAGCAACGGTGTTGCTGTGGTAACAGGGCAATCAAACAGCAAGGGCGATGAACGGACACGAATGTCTGTCTGAGACACGTACGCATAGACATAGGCAGTCTGGTGCTATGGCAGTAGAACTGCTATGAACACATACAGTATGTTAGGGACATGACACTGGCACAGGCTCCTTCTAACTGCTAATATGTGCTTAAAATCAAGCATACAGCCAGGTACTCTTGATAGAGAAACATGAGCAGTAGAACGGGTCAGACTACAGCGCTCACTGCTCGTTAACGCGCATCAGTCAGTTCAACAAATTACTGCTTTTCTAGGAAAAAAAAATCTAGGAGCAATAGCAGCTCAGCTACTAAGAGGGTGTTTGTGCAAGCTGGAACAAGTGCTAAAGCATGTAGCATTTAAAACTAATCTTACAACATTATGAATCAGTTGCTTGAGGAACGGATGGGGTTCTGTGGATGAGCAGCCACATGCAAGCAAGAGATCCCTAATGAAGTTGCAAGCGTTAAAAGTGTTTATTCTCATTTTGCCTTACATGCAGTCCACATTTTGAATACTCTGTCATTCAGGATACATTCAAAGTGAATGCATCAACTCTGCTTTGGCCTTCAGATGAAACTGTTAGATCTCTGTGCTGCACTTGGCTTGTCCAAATACTACTTAGATTTAATCATTTAATGATGATGGACGATGATGATTATTACTCAGTGTGTAAATAGGTTCAAATGTGTCTCTCTTAGATAGTCAGTGCTGCATGATAATCATTTTGAAAGATTTTAAATATTTTTTTTCTTTTAGAGACTTTAAATTCAAGAATCTTGTATCAGTTGGATTTAGTACTGGAACTGAATTGGACAGCCCTGGCATGTGTCATGCACCACAGATCTAGCCTCCATCATTCGAGTGCGCCCTTTAAGTTTGAGCGTTTGGTGAGGCAGAAACCTGCTCTTACCTGGCATATGGCCACACTAAAGCCCAGGTTACACTACATTATTTTTTAGGCATTTTTTGAGTGTGGGTGCAGACCTGATTTGAACTAAGCAGGGGGCTTGCAGTCAAGAGAGGCAGTATCTCACCTGTTCATATGTTCGTCTGTTCGTACTGTATTTGCAAGTGAAAATAGCACTAACTACATAGCCATTCTATTTACACAAACCCTGTCTACTAAATCAGGTGCCTATAGTTAGAGAATACTTGTAGTTAAAATGGTGCTGCTTTTTAGTACTACGTGCAGTTAGTGTACATATCATCTGTATGCTTGTGATGTTACTATGTACACTTAGTACCACTGAGCGTGCATAGCGTCTGCCTACAAAATAAATGTTATGAAATGTTAAATTATACATATATATTCTACAAATTTTATATATATATATATATATATATATATATATGTGTGTGTGTGTGTGTGTGTTTGTGTGTGTGTGT
>JAUZST010005472.1:0-15557 GCA_034779995.1 Parotocinclus haroldoi | reverse complement strand
TGTGTGTGTGTGTGTGTGTGTGTGTGTGTGTGTGTGTGTGTGTGTGTGTGTGTGTGTGTGTGTGTGTGTGTACACACGCGAACAGCCGCTCCAGCACGAGTGTGTGCCGTGGAGCTGAGTGAGCAGGGAGATAATTCAACTTTCACAGGCCACTAAGCAGCCCTGCATGGCTCTTTCTCCCCCCCCCTCCAGTCAAAGCAAACACACTTTTCAGCCTGCTATCGCTCAAGCCATAAAATACTCACACACATTAACTCGGGGTATAAATGGGTTCCGTTTTCTTTTTAGGCTGGTGTACACCAGCGCCTGGGTTATTGCGTTTGAACGGGACACTTCCAACTTGCTTGAAGTGAACATATTGGCACGTTCGGTTTATGAGCCGTAATGGCGTCTGGCCTATTGGTTACTGAACATCTGCGTTAGAGCTGGCCGATCATTTTTATCGGCACAATTGTCCTTTGTTTTATAGATTCACAGTCGTAAAGATGTAGCAGATGCTTGTCTTAAGCAATAAATAAAAAACAAAAATCGTGTAAAAATCACATCTGCATTGCTCACGAAAATTAGGAGACGTTTTATTTTGGGATGTTCTGTTTTGAAAATGCTTCTCACTGAATGAATGGAAACGGCTGATTTGATGACGACGTCCTCCCAGTAGCAGCTCTTGGTATTAGGGCCTTGTTTGACCTGAATTCTTTTATTAGTGTATTCTGCTTGTTTTATTCACACCCATTCCTTGGCAGGGGCACAAAATCGAGGGTCCAGCCTTCGTCAACAAACACTGACAGCAGAGCTTGTTGGACTGAAGAACTCAGCAGTGTTCAACATGACTGTAATAAGGTACCTTTTTGAACAAGTGAAAGCTGTGTCCTGGTAGAGCTGCCACGGTCGTGAACAAGCGCCGTTACTGCGAGCTGGAACTCTCTGCAAAACAACACAATCGGCAGAAACTGTACTCTGTACTGCATTTTGAATTCCGGGTTTGCCCGAGCAATCGATACCGATTTATACGATGTAGTACTTTCCCACACTGAGGGAATGAGGAAGAATTTTGGACATACTGAAGAGAACCTATGGATCTGGTAGAAAGGGCAATGGAAAGGGGCAGTGGCAGATGATCTTGGATTTGTTGGCTTTTGTAGGGGTATTTCGAAACATGTTTAAAAGCATGAAACGTTGTGTGTTCTGGAAAAATGGTGACCCCGTCGAGCAGGGAGTCTGGATCTGATGGCTTTGAAGCTCTGTGTTTGATTGAGCTGTGGTGCCGTTAAGGTACTGGACTATGGAGCAGAAGGTTCAAATCCTACCTGTCACAGTTGGGTCCCTGAGCAAGGCCCTTCACCCATGATTGCTTGGATTGTAAGACTGTATTAATTGTAAGTCGCTCTGGATAAGGGCCTGAATGTAAATGGTCACCTCTACAGTTGAGCTAAATCTGTAACATAAGACAATTTTAGGGACTGTGGGAACCTAGCAGTTAAGGTACTGGACTGTGGACCTCATGGTCCAGGTTCAAATCCCACCTCTGCCAAGCTGCCACAGTTCTGTCCTTAAGAAGGACCCTTAACCCAGCATTGCATGAATTGTAAAACTGTATGAATTGTAAGTCGCTCTGGATAAGGGCGTCTGCTGAGTGCCGTAAATGTAAAAGATTGATCTAGAAAGAAAGGCAGACTGACTACTCAACTTGGTTGAGCACCTCGATGACACGGGTTCAAGTTCCGGGAGTGCCTTCTTAACGGGTCAGGCATGAACCCGTCTTGAGCGGTGCCCTCATTTATTTTCTTTTCTTTCTCCAATATCTTTGCTACTATTGTTTTGATTATTTTGCAAGCAGTTGTTGTTTCTGCAGCGCTTCATAAAAGCAGTGAACTAGAAAATCAGTTAAATGGAATTGATATTGCGTTTTTTAAAAACTCAACAATCCTTGTAGTATGCCAATGCTACTTTACTACTTTTGTTACCAAACAACAGAGAAGGGTACAAGTCCAATGGATAAACTAGTCAAAAGTGTAGTATCTGGCTCTTAAATCGCGATTTGCCATGTGCTAAAATGTTCTGTACTAAAACGAAATGTTTCTCAACCTGAATTATAGAGATTTTTTGGAATCCTTAACGATCTAAAAATGTCATATCACCCAGCCATACTTTAAGGTCTGAGAGCATTGCGTGGACAGGATGTCATTGTTTGAAGTGCTGGTTCTACATCAGTAAAGCTGAACGCAATGTGTAAAGTTAATAGTTACACATGCATGAAATCATTTTCCTGCTCGCATTCACTTTTAAGGGCAAAGCAATTAAAGGCACGTTCAGACCAACCACTCAGAGCAGCCTGCAGGCTTTTAGTAGGTTAATTAACTTCAATTATAATTATTATTATTACAGTGCACAGTGGGTAATATAAAAGGAAACAGTTTGTGTGTTAAAGGGCTTATTAAAGGAGATTAGAGACTTATTTGGGCTGGTGATGATGAGGTGGAATTTCCAGAGGCTCTGCTTGTGTTTACAATATCATATCAGTCTGTCCTTTTCAAATCTAATGGTACCTCAATCCAGACTCAGCCTTCTGTTAGAGCCTTTTGAAGATCGTTCCATGGACACAGGCGGATTTGGTGTCGGGTAATTATTAGATAACAAATAAATCCTCCTGCGGGCTGGCTGAATTATTTAAACAGCGCAGAGATGTTCAGATCCGTCGACTTCCATCTTCTCTTTGATTGTCAGGTTGGCCAGAGCTCATATTGCCTTAAGGAGCTTGTTTGTTGGACAGCCTTAAATCTCTGACTATGAGATTTTCTCTGCTGTATGGCCAGCTTTGTTTCCATCTCAGCTCTGTATTCTGTATAAGCTTTTGAAACCAATTGACTCCTGGACCTTCTGCTTGACTGAGAGATTCCACAACAAATAAGGGCTGCAAGATTCATGCGAGTGTGTTTTTAATGCTGGACATTTGGAATTTCTGTGTGTCATCTGGCGTGTAGCACCGCTGCCTCACAGCAAGAAGGCCCCGAGTTCAATCCCAGAGTGGAGCGACCTGGGCCCTTTCTGTGTGGAGTCTGCATGGGTTTACTCCTTGTACTCCGGATTTCCTCTCTCAGTCCAAACACATGCGTGTTAGGTTAATTGGTTACTCTAAAGTGGCCCTTAGTGTGTGACTGTGCGTGGGCCCTACAACGGATTGGCGCACCGTCTGGGGTGCCCACGTCCCTGCGTAGATTTCGTGGAAGATGATGGATGTATAGGTGGATGTAAGCTCCAGTTTGCTGCCTAACACCACAGCGTACGAGCTGTATTTACATTTGGAAATATTTCATGTAATGAAAATACTTAATAATAATAATTTAAGCACTGAAAGCAAAGCCGTTGTCACAGAACAGCTTTACAAGAAACTCGTCAAGACTCCAAATTAATGAGCAGTTGAGCTCGTTTTTGGGCTGCTCAAACAGGATAGAGTCCATTATGGCAGTTTGGTCCTCGCAATAGTTTCTTTCTTCTTAGAGATTTTGCACTTTTGACCTCGGCCTGTGTACCACTGCTTCGAGACAATGTTCTATTGTAAAACAGGGCTCCATGAATAAATTTGACTTGACCTTGAACTTCCCTCTTCGAGAGTTCCTTTATACGACACAAAGAACATAGTGGCGTTTCAAACCAAGTATTTTATGGAACACGGCTCACAGAAATTAGGGGATATTTTATAACGCGATATTTGATATTGAAGTTTTGTGAGAAGTATGTAATATGTTTTATATTACCTTCTATGCATGTATTGGCAAAAATAAGGCAGCCACATAAAAATGCATCCAGTCACAGGTAGATATGGAAACGATTACAGGTGTGGTCTGATTAGACACAGTAGAACCATCCAGACACAGGTGACCCTTTCACTACACGCCATTGTCTCTGCCCAGGCACTAAGCAGAAGGAAATTTGTTGCCACGGTGACCATTACCTGTCCTGCTATTGACATAAAGCCACTGTTGCCTTGGTTTGCAGTTGTGTCATGAACAAGAATCCTGCACTGCTACCATATAAACCATATTGTCGTTAGCAATGAATCCAGGTTCAGCTTGGTTTCTCTCCAGTATGGCGACCACTTCAGTCTTGTCCTTTGTTGTCGACACGCTGCCACATCGGCTGGTGTGATGAACACACACACACACACACACACAAGACTGAATAATAGGATAATGCTCGGGTAGAGAAGATGAAACTTATTTGCATTTATATATAGTGATATGGCAGATACTGCTATCCAGAGTGCGTTACATCTGATACGTGCACAGTCAAAGATATGGTGAATTAATGGACTTCATTAAGGGTCCAGTAATGTCAGCTAGGCAGCACTGGGACTTTGTGTCCTGGACCTTCTGCTCAATAGTTCAGTCAACACAAGTTGACTTGTCTCACTACTACTAGAGTCCCACTACTGAGAAGAACAGGGAGATGAATATCAAATAGAAGTCTTTTTGTCTGAATGTATGCTACACTACAGAGATGGTGTCATCTCATGGACACTTGCACTATGGACAGTACACACTCTTTACACACATCACATCTTTTCTACTGTCTCTGTATACATAGATTATATAGTTTTACATTTTAGATTTCCACGTTTTAGATTTACTTTTTCATTTAAACATGTACAGTTTCTATTTACCTTTATATTTCTTATATATATTTTTACGTCTTATAATTGGAGGTATTCTTACCATGCATTTTTTTTTGCACTTTAGCTCTGAAATAGTACTTTCAATTAAAAATTTTAAAAATGTTCATTTTCAATGTCTTTGTGTGAGCAGATAAAGCATTTCACTGCAAGTTGTACCGTGTGTTACTATTCATGTGACAACTAAAATTTGATTTGATTTTGATTCGAGATCTCCCCCATTTCCTGCAGTCATCCATCGAAAATGAGGCATCACATGCTGGAATGTAGGTCGACTCGTGGTTATCACTTTGGAATGTTGGTATTGCTTATAAAGGCCATGGTTCACTGAAGAACTTATTCTTACAGTGCCTGTTATCTGCAGTAGATGAGGTCACCTTCACTGATCTCTGACCTCTCCGACAGCCCGTTGTAGACTGGGTCCGAACCAAGGTTCCTGTTTTTTACGGAGGGATTTGTCTTCCTGATAAGAGGATGATCTTGGGTTTGTACTGAGGATGGTGCCATGTTGGTGAGGCACCAGGAGAAATAAACAAATCGAATGCAGACTCTGCACAGACACAAATGCATGCACAATATCCCTCCCATCCTGTCAGGAAGGAAAGAGTCCTGTAAACAGCGGAAAAGAGAGAGCAGAGGTGCATTCCAGCGGAGTGGCCTCCGAAAATTACAAACAGCAGATTGTCCACACGTTCTCCTCAGCGTCGTCTCTATGTGCCGCCTACGACTTTAGACAAAGAATCCAGAGTAGCTGTTGGACTAGATCGTGTTTTAGAACCAGCTCAGTTAAAAAGCGGGAGAAGTTGCTAAAGGATATCGCTTTGCTCTTGAAAGGTGAGTAGAGGTACAGTACAACTAATTATAGGCTGAACCAAGCCGGGGAGTAACAGGGAATGTTTGGGAGAATGGAAATCCTTTTTCAGAATCTCATTTGGACCCTGCAAGTGTCTTTGACGGGAACGTCATCCAAACGGTAAAATTAAGTGGGAACGTTAGAGCTTGAGGTATCCCGAGGGGGGAAAAATCTAGCAGCTGTTCCTTGTTCGTGTCTTTGTCATGTTTGTGCTGTAATGGCTTGTTCTGTGTCTTTTAGAAAGCAATACACTTCCTGACATTTCTCCACACGTCCTATCTCGTTTGTATCTCTGCGCTGACAAGTGGTAAAAACATGCCCATGGCGTTTAAGTGTATAAATGGCACGCGGTTACATTTTTAACTCTATCGGCCTCAAAGGAGACTTTAAATGCCTTTGCAAATTACACCATCATCATGAGCATGCTTTAACTGGGCCTGATAATTTAAGTAATTCACATGGGAGCGCTAAGGGCAACAGTGTGACACGGACTGATGGCACACACTTTGGCACAGTTGGTTCACAGTAAGAAGATTTTAGATGAATTACGCATAAGAGTTTGGCATCTTGACTTTAGGTGGAGACTTATCATGGTCTGACCAAACTAACATTGGGTCCTAGAGGTAATATTTTCTTTTTTTGGGAATCTGCCAGTTTACTGAAATGTTCAGTCCCATTCAGATGGCCATGTCTAATTTTACAGGCTATGGTGGAACCTCCCATTTGTGGCATTTGATCACTGGCACACACTGGAGGTCTTCTAGGGTGCAACTTGAAGCCAGTCCGACACGCATCCAATCTGCAAATGGAGGTTTTAAGTTCCAGCCATACCAGTGAGCCATGAGAAGAAGACAAACTAAAAACAATATGAAATTCACCAAAGTGATTGCTTTATATTACCCAGAAATTGGGATTTCCATAAAAGGTTTAATCACTTCAGTTCAATTCAAACGAGGAAATCAAGTTTACCTAAGTAAGCGGCACAGTGGCTTAGTTTGTAGAACCTGGGCTCAATCCCTGTGGTGGCCTAGTGGTTAAGGTACTGGACTAAGGACAAGAAGATCCACGGTTCAGATCCCAACTCTTCCTAACCAAGACCCTTAACCCACAATTGCTTGGATTGTAAAACGGACTTAATTGTAAGTCGCGCTGGATAATGGTGTCTGCTATATGTAATTCCCTGGGTCCTTTCTGTGTGGAGTTTGCATGTCCTCCCAGTGTTCGCTGGGTTGACTCCAGGTGCTCTGGTTTCCTACCACAGTCCAAAGATGTCTGTTAGGTTAATTGTTCTTTAAAGAGCCTCCAGTGTGAATGTGCCCTATGATGGATGAATGACGTGGCCTGTTTAGGGTTGTTTCTGCCTTGCACCCAGTGCCGCTGCGACAGTGTTTCCAGGATCAAGCGGATAAAGTGTGAGAATGAGACAGAAGTTTACCAAAGAACCTATATTATTCAGAAATCTGGGTGGAATCAGGAAATCAAACTCCCCACCAGGATGATCCAGATACAGTCCTAATATTTCTTTTTTTTTCCCAGTTCTTGTGAGCAGCATTACATACCCGTAGCTGATAGTAGTGCCTTTCTTTGGAGCATTAACATAGACTGTCTGAATTAAGTTCTGCTAAAGATACATTTGTCAAGGAACCATCTCTAAAAGAACCGTAATCTGCTGGAAATTATACCTTACCCTCTTCCCTTGTGACACTTTGCACAAGCTGTTCTTTACCCAGTGACTCGTGCACTAGATGTTCTGGCATTTTCGTTCACCTTTCAGTCTCATTTAGCAGCTGAAATGGAGGGAGGTGAGGGAATGTGGAGGTCAGGCGCTGTACATAGGCGGGGGAGGAGACCACCGTCTAGTGGGCTTTGCCTTCCTGCTGCTTTTAACTTAATTGTATTCCAGAAGAAACAACATTAACGAGCTGACTGAATTTATAGAGCTTGCCTCATGGATGTATTTAATCAAGAAGAAGAATAAAAGAGCACTCAGTATATGACTAGCTGTATATTCTGAGGAACAGCTGTGTAGTTTGTAAAAACAGCCCAGAACTCAATAAGGTCTCAGATTTCGAGGCTTTATTTGGCTGCAGATTTAAGTGCAGTGAAGGAACACTAAGTGAAGGAAAACTGAGACCTTATTGAGTTCTTAAGACTCGCTCATATATAACGGCCTAGAAGCCAAGAATTCCCCCACACTGCAGAACTCGTATGGATTATATACCACATTGCCCTGTTTTATGCAAACTTTTAGTTTACCATGTCAGTTGTTTGAGCCCAGGGCGTATAATAATATTTAAAACTTGACTTGCATTTAAGTGATCTAAATTCATCTTTGCTATAGAATAGATCAGACTTAATTAGTAAGTACAAACCCAAATCTAATGAAGTTGGGACGTTGTGTAAAACATAAATAAAGACAGAATATGATGATCTTTTTCAGCCTATATTCATTTGAATACACTACAACGACGAGGTATTTAATGATCAAACTGCTAAACTTTATTGTTATTTGCAAATATTCACAAATTTTGAATTTGATGCCTGCAACACATTCCAAAAAAGTTGGGACAGAGGCAACCAAAGACTGGGAAAGTTAAGGAATGCTCCAATAACACCTGTTTGGAACATTTTACAGGTGAGTGTCATGACTGGGTATACAGGGAGTATCCCCGAAAGGTTCAGTCGTTCACAAGCAAGGATTGGGCGAGGTTCACCACTTTGTGCGGAACTGCATGAGCAATAGTCCAACGGTTTAAGAACAACGTTTCCCGTTGTGCAGTTGTAAGGAATTTAGGGATTTCATCATCTGCGTTCCATATCATCATCAAATGAAATCTCTGCAAGTAAGCGGCAAATCCGAAAGCCAACGTTGAATGCCCGTGACCTTCGATCTTTCAGACGGCACTGCATTAAAAATAAATATCATTCTGTAATGGATATTATCACATGGGCTCAGGAACAGTTCAGAAAACCATCATCAGCGATCACAGGTCATCTCTCTATCTACAAGTGCAAGTAAAAGCTCTTCCATGCAAAACAAAAGCCATAAATCAACACCCAGAAACACCACCGGCTTCTCTGGGACCGAGCTCATCTGGAAAAGTGTCCTGTGGTCTGACAAGTTTACAGTTTGAATTGTTTTGGAAATCATGGATGTTGAAGAACAAAGTTCAACAACCAGCATTTCTGATGGTACAGGGGTGTGTTAGTGCCCATAGCATGGGTTATTTACACATCTGTAAAGGCACCATTAATGCCGAAAGGTACATACAGGTTTTGGAGCAACATGTGCTACCATCCAAGCAATGTCTTTTTCAGGGACGTCCCTGTGTATCTCAGCGAGACAATGCCAAGTCACATTCTGCGTATGTTACAACAGCGTAGCTTTGTAGTAAGCGGGTACTAGACTGGCCTACCTGCAGTCCAGACCTGTCTCCCATTGATAACGTGTGGTGCAAAATGCGACAACAGAGACCCCGGACTGTCGAGCCACTGAAGTTGTACATCAAGCAAAAATGGAAAGGAATTTCACCGACAAAGCTTAAACAATTAGTGTCCCCAGTTCCCAAATGCTTGAGTGTTCTTTGGAACGTGTTACAGGCATCAAATTCAAAATGAGTGAATATTTGCAAAAAACAATCAAGTTTATTTGTTTGAACATTAAACATATTGTTGTTGAAATATGGGTTGAAAAGGATTTGCAAATCATCATATTCTGTTTTTATTTATATTGTACATAATGTCAATGGATTTGGGGTTGTACACTGTTCTCAAAAATTAAGGGCTATTTTGTTAGTTCGTTCATTTTTGTGAGCAGTATACGTAAAAATAACTCTAAAGCCTTATCACTGCTATCTGATCTTATTAGTTACTAAATGGGTAAGATCTCATTATGTAGCGTTGTCCCAGAATGCAATGATTCCAGAATTGGGTTTTAGTTTTGTTTTGTGAGCTTTGTAAACAGCATGTCCCCTGCTGAAACGAGTCGCACTTGAGCACCTTAAGTGCTCCCTCTTTACGACTCTAGCGGATGAGTGTGCATTTGCTTCGACCGCTTGTGTGGGTTGCACCGGTTTTGATGTATGGCTCTTGACATTGGTTTAAATTGAGAGCAGACTAGCTATGTTTGTTTGTGTGTCTGTGTGTGCGTGTGTCTGTGTGTGTGTGTGTGTGTGTGTGTGTGTGTGTGTGTGTGAGGTTTCAGACAAAAAGATTGTCCCATGTCTGAAGACAGTATCTCTAGAGGAATTTGGAGTGGTTTAACATCTGTAAAAACACCCACTCTTGTTCTGTCAAACACACAGGGGCCCATAGGGGCCCATAGGTACCCCAACCCCCCCCCCACCAAACACATTCTGGCTCTAAACAGATAATGGAACTGCATTACAGGGAACTAATATGATTTTATTTTCCCCCCTGTGAGATAAGTGCTGTACATGTGCACTGGCGTTCATGGATTTCACACGCCCAAGGAAATCCACAGCTCAGCCAGGATAGCGTTGATCTGTCTGCTCAGCCTGTATCTGCTAACAAGCCGCGCTGTTCTAACAGATTACGATTTCACTCCATCTCTGAGACTAAATTGTCAGGGCGTAGGAATTGTCCAGCGTGGATTCCTTCCCCAGCAGCCCAGTCCAGTTCCACCTCAAGGAGGTTAAGCAAATTCATCGCCTTTCATTTACATGCGGGGGAAACGAACATCTCCTGCCTCCATCGCGTCTCATTCGAGATGTTGCGCAGACGTTTTTAATGGGGATCAGAGGTCTTTCTGCTCCAAACGAGCTCTAATTGCCTGCCTGCCTGGCGGTGACTTAAGTCATTCCGCTCTTCTTGCTCACATGCTCTGTCCGTCAAAGCTTTACAGTAACGTTTGGCTAATGTTTCCCTCAAGCGTTCCCTCAAGAGCTCCCTCAAGAGCTCCGTTCCACCTTCGTCACTAGAAACGCAATTCTGTTTCTGGTAAAAGTCAGGAGCATTCGTCTGCCCTAACGGCTGCGTTCAGCCTTTGTGCGACATTAGTTTTACTTCAGCTTTCAGTGGGAAGTAAAAGCAAATGAATCTCACTTTGAGATGAAAGCTCTTTATTGTGCCGCTTAATAGCTATTGATCTTTGGGCTGCCTTTGAAATCACGGGTTAATTAGGCAATTTAATGTTTATCATTGATCTTCATACTGATCCTTTTAATGAATAGATATCTGTTAATGTTACAGTTGAACCATCGGCACAGCGTAAAGTTAGATTCATGTGTGTCTGAACAATTCCATCATCAGTAACCATGTTATCCCTGTGAGATTTCTGCTGCTTGGCTCATATCCCATAAGGCAGTAATGCAATACACACACACACACACACACACACGTTCATATTCACTCGTATCTTGGACAACTTATTTTAGTTTGTGTGTGTGTGTGTGTGTGTGTGTGTGTGTGTGTGTGTGTGTGTGTGTGTGTGTGTGTAATGTAGCAATACTTCGACTGTCAAAATTGCTGCAATAATAATCTGTTAATGTAGATAATTTGCTAATTTCCATGTGAGGCACCCATATTCCTTCCCAAGTCACCATTTCCTCCATCCTACGTACCACAATTAACATTATTCTATTAGTTACAGAATTGTGAAAGATTTTGGGTGTGCAGTGTCTGATTTGCTCGTATAAACACACAATCTAGTTGATGTGTGTGGTTTGAAAGATCTAATGCGTGAAACGTGGTGTTTCTGAGCACCCCTAATCCTGGAGTGTTACAATTCATATCAAAACCTATCACGACATGACATGTATAACTATGTATGTAAGTCTAAAGCCTAATGAAATGGATAGTTCTGTTTGATTATGGATCGTTTTGGTGCTTGTGTTTTTGTGTTTATCTCATATGTGATGCTTGTTAAAGAAAAGCAACTCATTTTCTGATTGACTTGCTTCCTTAAAGACTGATGAGACCAAGTTGTGTATAGCTACTAGATGCCACTACTTAACTTTCTGTCGGCACTTTTAACAACAACGGTTTAGATGAAACTATCTCCCTGCCTAGAAAACAGATGCAACCATCCAACGAATGTACGAACTGCTACTGATGCCCGTGACAATGAATCCCCTTCATAACCGTTTCTACCAAGGAAATAGCCATTATGGATTTAAACTCCTACTAACTAACTTAAAGGAATACGTTTATAAATTGAACCGTATGCGAATACGAGCAAAGCGTAATCCTGAGAAAGAGAGAAAGACGCTGCGAAATGGTCGTTTGACGCATTTAGATATGGTCTTTTTGAAAGAAAGCTACACATTTAGTAAAATATTTTCAAAGAACGTTCATCACCCACGTGTTAATTAATAACTTTAAACTGTAATGGTAGAACGACTTTGTCCCCTTTTTCACTGTCAGCCATCTACACTACTAATCATGAGTTTAAGAGCAGGTCTGATGTTAGGCTGAGGTTTTCAGAACTGAGAGATATTTTCGGAAACCCCAGTTTTACAATGCGGATCATTTCCTTCCGTCATCGGCCTCCTGCTTGGAGGCCTTTTATTTGCAGGCCAGCTTTCGCCCTGGTTGATGATTCGTCGGTAGGCAATTTGGACGTTTTGGGATCTTTTGGCTGCAGCCACATAGTATCCTAAACTGGACATGGCAGGATTCTTTTATGTAGGGGTGTGACCCTGAGCCAGGGTGTCTTCTGACTGACAGGAGGACCTTTCTGGTGGCAGTGTAAACTGTCTGCATATTTAAAGTTTGGAATGTAAAGACAGCGTTGCAGGCTCAAATATGTACATGTTGCAGTGCTACCTGATAAAGGAACTGAAACTGCAGCGAAGACTGTGGTTGCTTTGTAAGAATATAGTGAAGGTTTTTTTGCCGGTGGGGGGGGAAAAAAAAAGATATTCGGAACGCTGTTACGCTGTATAGTTCACAGGGTGGAGCTTCTGCGTATATAGAGTCATAGTTCAGCCTTATCTTGCGCCTTTGCTCCGCGCTTCGCTTCACACACACTCGCCTGCTTCAATGCTCAAGACCTGGCAAACACCAGCAGTGTGGCGGAAGTTTATTATTCTTGCACTGCCTTTCCAGTGGAATACAGTCTGGTGAGTGTATGAAAATGATCCTGGCAGCTGTTTCAGCAGCGGTGTTCGGAAATGGTTATTAATTGCTGGGATTGTTGGTTTGACCGTGCTGTGTGTTGTTGGGACGTTGTACAGCAGACCATGTTTGACACCCCGGCCCCATTCTGAAGCTCTGCTTTGCATACAGGATCCATGTGGACTCGTTTCGTGCTCTTTTTGTCCAAACCCAGTATGTAAGTTACTCTGGACATTTGCTTTAATCAGAGTAAGTAATTTGTGTTTAATCAGTCCTTGTGTTTCCCCAGCTGCATTTGGCCGCTCTGGCGTCTCTGAAGGGTGACGTGGTAGAGCTCAACAAGCGACTGCTGCAGAGTGAGAGAGAGCGGGACGCGCTGGAGAAAAGGCTGGCCAAAGCACAGGTCAGTATGTACACCGGGTTTAGAGGTTAAATCTGAAGTGTCTAGGCCACTTTTTAGGTGGGTATAGAGTAGTGCTCGTCAAATCCTACGTAGAGCCTGACCTGAGACTCCTGACACCTCCTGACTCCTGATACTATATATGAATTGCTGTTAAGAGATGAGTGAGTTTGAGAACTGCGAAATGAGCAATGTAATTGAGACTGTAGGAGAATCCTATCACTAAGAGCTAGAACGCTGGGCCAAGTGGAACATATCCAATCCCTGTTTCATTTAGTGCATGATGCTGACGTTTGAGTCCTGCCGCCAGTTGGCCTGGGCTGATAATGAAATTTGGACGAGCTGTTATTGTCGGATGTTCGAAACCGCATTATCGTGATGCACATTCAGTTAGGACGATCCATGCGACTGTTATAGAGTCTTACAAAATAGTGCGTTTATTTTAATAGTGTTATAATTCCAGTATAGTCTAATTACCATCTGTAGTCGATGCCTTTTGAGTGACCAAATACAAATACCAAATGCAGAACATTGCCCATTTAAAGAACCTTTTTAGCATGCAAATGGTTCTTTAAGCATCTCAGCTTATACGTAGCATAATGTTACCTCGTGGTATGCTCCTAGGCAGGTAGAGCTGGTTACTGTATTGCCCATCATTGGACCACGCTTTCTTTAGTTCAGTGGTCAACATGGAAAAGAAAACATTAATTTACGGTTTTAATTTGCTTTTCCCACTCCAGACTAGTGATCTAGGTGGAGCTTAGGAGAAATTAGGAGAGCAGAAGCAAAAATCTTTACTGTCATGCTCCTTGAGTCTCTCACCCTGCTGGTCCAGGTCTTTTAATTCGTTTAAGATCATGTATAAACGGTGCGTTTCTTTTTCCGACCTGTATTGAATGAACGAAGTGCGACGTGAGCTTGCGCCAAACACCGGCTGCGTCCGAAATCGCATACTTTAACAGTACGCACTAGATTCGATTCAGTACGCACTGTTCGACCGTTAAAGCAGTACGCGTACTTTAAGTACGCGAGCATGCATTATACGCAGAACCTCGGACGCACTACGCCCGCCATCTTACCGATGTCATGTGACGCATGACGTCACCCCATCAACAAAAAAATCGGCCAATTCGCCAACATGTATAATTATGAAAAAATATTTTTCAGTTTAAAAAATGTGTTATATTTCATTTGAAATATTTACGCCGTTGTACTCCATCAGCATCGAACGCCTTCGCTGCTCCAGTTGAATCATGGGACAGGATAGTGTGCTTTGGTTGCATACTTAAAAATGGCTGCCGATTGAGTACGTCATCCGGGGACTTTTCCCGTACTGTTTCAAGCACACTTTGTATTCGGACACACTGCGTGCTCTCGCCTACTGCTTTCGCGTACTGTATAGTATGGAAGTATGCGATTTCGGACGCAGACACTGTAGGTATTGATACTTGAATTCAGATACTGCTTCATCTGTTGATGTAGTATACTGAGAAATGTCGAGTCCTCGATGCATCTTATAAGTGTATCATATAAATAACTGCAGAGCCACAATATCGTCGTACCGTCCGATCCGGCGTTTTGCCTTGCCTTAAGGTAACATTGTATAATGGGATACTAGATGAATACATGCCTTTTATTTTAATCAATAAGCTTAGACCTTCCTTGAGGAGAACGGGTAGTGTTTGGTGCTTTTTTTTTTTTTGTTCTCAGCACAGCATGAGAGCAATATCCCACCTGAATACAATTCTGTACCTGCGCTTTTGTTTAAGCAGTCATTTTAACCTTGATTACTTGAGGAATCAGGTGGAACGCCTTAACCTTATGGGGTTTCTGATCTCTAATAATGCCTTCCGAATTGACAGCTCGAATGCCAAACGTCTGCAAAGCTGTAGTTTGTAATGTATTACAGGGATAACCGTTCTGAGGATAGGTCCCTTTTTGAGTCATGGTCCTCCCAAGAGTTCTTCATTCTTTATTCAGGGAGTTTTTCCTTGCCACTGTCGCCCTAGGCTTTCTCAATTTGGGATTGGCCTTTTAATGTAATATAATTTTATAAAGCTGATTTGAGACAATGCTCCATATAAATAAATTCGACTTGACTTGACTGTGGGGTTAGATCAGTGTATAATGGCTACTTAAAAATCTGTTTGCTTGTTTATGAGAAAAAAGTCAAATCAAGATACACACATTGTTATTCAATAGTCACGACAAACATATGTATCTGACCTGAGAGATCTGATAACTCAACAGCATGGCCCTGATTTATAAATATATGTAGTCCTCATTTTCTAGTGGATATATTCTGAAAAAAATCCGTTTTATTTTCAGTAAAATTTTAATATATAGTGTGAATATCATACATTAAAATGTTTAAAACATGACCTCACGCCAGTTCCCATCGCTCATCCTTCCTTCCTTCCGCATGACTCCCTACGTCATGAACTGCTGACTTTCTCATGCTGGAGAGAACTTCCTATACCCACACTCTTTGTGTGTGTGTGTGGGTGTGTGGGTGTGTGTGTGTGTGTGTGTGTGTGTGTGTGTGTGTGTGAGTCTCA
>JAUZST010005471.1:0-41133 GCA_034779995.1 Parotocinclus haroldoi | reverse complement strand
CTCTTATATAGTGCAGGTAATTAGTACTCTGGACTTCCTGGAGGAAGCAGGTGATGTGTCATGTGATCGGGTGTGTGTATGATGTCAGCGGGTGGTGCGTTCTGGGTAGTGTAGTTGTTTAACTGAAAACCTCCGTTAGATAAGAATTTAAGAGCAGACGACCATCTTTTGTGTGTTTAACTAACTTTTGTTTGTCTGCTCATTATCTTATTTTTTGACTACAGACTGTTCGAACTCGGTTGATGTGCTTAGTGACTTTACTGTGCAAGTTACTCATGTTTGTATGTATGATTTTTGGCTTTTTATTTATTAAAAGCTGTTCATGCTGTTCTTAAATGCCTGTCAAAGTGTAGGTAGTACACTGCTCACACAAACATTAGAGGATATTTAATTACGGGAGATGTCATTTTGAAGTATCCACTAATTTTAGTGAGCAGAATATATAAGTGGTTCACATCCGCTTGTTTAGCCTCTGTTTCATCTGGCTGATCTTCTGTATTGTTTGTAATTCTGTGCATTTTTTGCTTCTGTCAAAAAAGTATCGGGTCCTTCATACCATCTTCTAAAGTATTTCTTAAGGCCTTCCACTAGACAGGATTAGAGTAGGATAAGATCAGGTTATAGCGTTTTCCATAATTATTGTGAATTTTCAAAACTTGAAAATTTCATCCAATTGTAAGTTAAGGACCCAGCTTAACAGAGGTGGAATTTGAAACTTCTGATCTGCAGTCCAGAACCTTAACAATTGAGTCACCACAGTCCCAGTTACGAGATTTGCAGTACATGTACACTAAATAACTGTAGATGCCTTAGACACGTTCATATTGTCTGATGATACAACAGCAAAGCATAGGCTCCTCCCCACATCTTCCATGTATCTTTACTAAGTAATCACTACGGAGATTCATTCTGATAACTCTAAAGATGCTATAAGTGCTCTGATGTTTCGTGTTGTGGGCTGGCATTCTTAACATTCAGCTTTTTCTAAGAGCTTCAGATAGCTGCAGGCTCAGGAGACACTTATGTGAGGAATCACACCAGTTGGGATCCAGTTCTAAAACCTTCTTTAACTTGAATGTTTGGCTTGCGGGACTTGAGAAAGAATATTTAATCCTTCCAACATTAGATAGGACAAAAGTCTATTAAACTGCCTAATGAGCATTTTCTGACCCATTTGCCTGCAGGGGTTTGGAGCACTCATTGAGAGGATAAGCGCAGGTCTTTGGAATTAGTAGAAGTTCTGATACTACTCCACAGGGATGGATAGCCTTCATGAAAAACCCCTGAGGTCTCCAATGTTTCACTTCTCCATGGGGAGTGGTCTCAATTGCTCTCTGACCCTTTAATTAAAAAACAGTCCAGAGATGAAGAAACAGCGTGGGTTCCGAAAAAAACAGATTCTCTTAGATGTTGTATATAGATAACTATCAGCCTCTGGATAATTAGTTATTCTTGGAATGTGTCAGAATTCTCACCATGATTTCATTTTTAAAAGCCAATCAGTAAGATAAAAACATTTCCTGCAGCAAAGCCTCCTTTCTCCAAAGTCTAATTGTAAAACCACACAATGGACTGCCTGAACTCCTGAGGCTCCACACGCTCTTTTTTTTTTCTTTCATTCGTCAGAGTGGAGATTGTTTACATTGTCCTAAAGTGGTGTAAATTGAATCCGTGTGTCTGTTCCCGTCAGTGGCTACAAGTGTAAAGTGGTGTGTACAGAGGCATCTGACTGTCCCCTATGGACCCCACTCTCCACACTTACTCCTTTAAGATCCAGATAAGGCAAGGCTCTCCAGAGAAAAGAACAACAATCAATAAAGTAACACAAAGCCCTGAACTCACAGGAATGCTTCATCATTTATTTCAGGTACAATTGACTACAGGTGGAAGAAGAAATGTGCAAAAGTATGATAGCATGTAGGACAACAACCTGAATATTAATGCTAATGAAAATGAAAAAGGAAGTATAAAAGTATAACAAATTATAAAGATAAAACACAGAACACAAAAAATTAGAAAAACATTTTGATAAAAATAAAGGACTTCCGAATTGATATTACATTTGCTATCATAACTAAAACTGCACTAAAGGTCTGTGCCATGTAATGTCCATGTGATCGATGTCCAAGGTCTTAAAAGTTATAATAGAAAATAAAAATCTTATCTATATCTTATTAATACTAAGCATCCTCGCATTAATACTATTCTGTGGTAGCCTAGCAGTTAAGGTACTGGACTCTGCACTAGAAGGTCCAGGGTTCAAATCCCACCTCTGCCAAGCTGCCACAGTTGGGTTCTTGATCCAAGTCCCTTAACAAACAACTGCTTGAACTGTAAAACTGTATTAATTTAAGTCACTCTGGGTAAGGGCGTCTGCTAAATGTCGAAAAGTAAGTATTATTGATGTCTGAATGGCATAAATCTACTACGAGTGAACCCTTGTAACACCTGCTGACAGAGAAGAGATCTTCACTCTTGAAGGCAGAACATAAAAATGTTCTATTTGCTTTCATTATCAGTATAGTACTAAATAAATAAAAGAAATAAAACATCATTGTAATGTCAATGTAAAAAAAAAGATGCCCCGATACTAAAGGAAACATTGCCTGCATGACGTATACATGTATTCTACGTCCTCCTGTAAATGCTCACCATGTCACATCAAAACTTGTTAGTGTCTGTGTGCAGCGTAAAGAAAAGATGAAAGATTTGTCGACAGGTCAATATGTTTGCATCAAGGTCATATGCTGTACCATAAAATAAAAAAAATATCTTCAGAAGAGTCCATAAAGTGTTATGTCTGGTCAAAAACCTGGAACAAACGAGGTGGTGGAAAGGCCAGAGACGATGGTGGCGGATGGGCCGCTGAGCTTTGACGAGTCCTCTGAGCCAGAAGAGCTGAAAGGTGCTGCTGCAGAGGTGAGTTAAGGATCAAATGACAGTGCGGATGTGAAATCAAAGATACCACAATGTGCTTAGGCACCTTTACCCATTTAGAGAAAGGTGAGGAGGAAACGAAGTCTTTCATTGTGGATATAATGGAGTGAGCGAGGGAGGTCAGGAAGCAATCATCGCTTCAACACCTTCGCTCTCAGCATGAGGTTCTTCCTGACAGAAGCTAGACATAAGTTCCCATAATGTGGACAGACAGCACAGAAAGACCCCTCTAGCAGCACTGCAAATGTTTTTACCAAGAACAGGAATGTTCACAAACCCAGACGACGATAAATAACAACAAATTCAATGGTTTAAAAGCACATTGGATTTATCTGAGGAATGTTTATCTGAGGAAAATCTATGTTATCTTTTGTAGGAAAGCTCATAATATTACTATTATTAACAAATTATATGATCGTGTTTGGTATAATTTTTTTGTAGTTTAGAGACAAATACAAATGAACTCTAAATGCAGGTTATTGCATTGGATGCAATATTTAGGTCAAAACAAATGTTTTGTTGAGGATTCACCTAATTTTTGTGTGCAATATATATGGACTGCCTGGGAGGTGATTTAGATCATTGTTTTATCCGTAAAATAAATAATGAATGTAATACTTCAAATATAACTTCTTTTTTTACGGATAAAATATCTCGAAATAACATCTAAAATTATTTGAAGAATTTGAAGGAAACTGTTTAAAATGGTTTCATATGTGTTTTTAAATATACTTTCAAGAATCTGTTCCTATTCTCAAACAGCAGTTTCTGAGGATCTAAGTTTAATGCTGGGCTTGAAACATGAATGTTGTGTGAAAGGGTACCAGGGTCCTACACTGGACTGCCATCCCATGTTGAAAACACTTATCCTGTCAATTTCAGGATAGGCTCCCCACACCACTGACACCTTAGTGGGGTCAAAAGTAGAACACTTACTCTGCATTTCTTCTTATGTGTTTCAACGTGTCTTCCAGCGCTCTATATACGAGACACATCCCTCATAGACAGAAGGTTGAAGGTGATGTCCCAACTGGTCCCATCAATGCTCGATTGGTGATAATTCTGGTGACCAGACAGGCCAAGGAAGTGTTGAGGAGACATTCCTCAGATACAATTGTTGTGTGTGGGCAGGCTTTGTGTATGTTGTGTGTAGATACTACTGCACAATGCCAGTTGAAAGGCTTGCCATGAGGGACAACATGTGGCCACCTTAGTGTCCCTTGTATTACTACTAGTCAAATAAAGTCAAGTCAAAACAGATTTGTTTCTATAGCGCTTTTTACAATGGAGCATTGTCTCATAGCATGAACATCAGCTCAGATAAAAGAAAAATGTAGTTACTTAGTTACTAGGGCTCAACGACTGTCGTATGCAATGGCATCCCAGACCATCACACCAGCAGTGTTGCTCAACATCACGGCAAAATTGAAGCACTGACTGAAGCTTTGTGCTACTAGAGTCTCCTTTCAGTTCTGCAGTTTTCCCCAGTAAACTTACCTTTTTGCCCTAATATTGTGATCACACAATATCAACTTTACGTCCAATATATAAATCAACAAACTGTACCCTTACAAAATTCAGATGTTACAACTCCTCATAAGGACAAGGTTTTTTCATGAATGTTGAGATCAACAAACAGAATCACAGATACTGGTCAGACACCACCCCTCACTGGACTAATCTTTTTAAAATGATTGGCTCACCTAAAGTCATGGTATGGTGTATGGGTGTGTTTGAAGCCATAGCCATTAACACTGACTCTTCTTTCTTTCAAAGACAGGAGATTTAGATTTTTTTCATTTTTGACCACATTACCGCCGATGCTGCACCCAGACTCAGTTTTTGACCTCAATTATCATGTTCATTTGCTGTTGAGACCATTAAGACTAACCATTATTTTAGGTTTGGACCATGTTTTTGCCCAGGAATGCATACAAATTACCAGTACTTACATTAACAATATTATGGGTTATTAGTTTTGTTCAGTTGAAAAAAAGTCAGAAAATGGCAGTATATGTTGTAAACTTTTGTTTTCTGTTTTCTCTGCAGTTCCACCATCAGTTGAGGGTTTGAAATATGGTCAACATCTTTTGATAGTGCAGAGCCATCCCTCTTACAGTATTAAATGAGGTCCTTACAGGCACGACTCACATATGCAGCTGATCAAGCTGTAACGAGGCCTTGTGGCAAGGTCTTGTTAGATCCCCTCCCGCACGTGCAATTGGGACCTTTAAGTCTTTATATGTCATGCTCTGTAAAGTCAGGACCTGTGGGCAATGCCCTGGCTCGTATTACATGTAAAACATGAAGAGAGTCATGAGCACAGCAGCAAACCACATAGAGCACCATGCTTTCTGAATGGGAAATGTATTAAGCTCGAGAAGGTACACAGAACTGTAACTCATTCAAAGGTAAAGTGCTGTTTGTTAAAGGAATCAGACTTGTCTATTCCAGTAATGGAGAGCAGAAAGTCCCAGAAAAAGGAATATATTTCAAATACATTTATTTATTGTATAATCTGAGCAATCAAGATCATTACAGCAGTATACAACTGTTAGAAGCCAGAGTGGCCATGAATTTTTCAGCATGAACACTTCTCCCTAAGTTTTCGCCTATAAATATTTCTGGAGGTCTTGGATGAATTTTTCATGGCCGAGTGGAGGAGATGAAAGAGGCGATGGTAGGATCAGGGGGACGAAAGCGCCAGTCTGCTGACACAAAGCAGAAAGCAGCCTCGCATCCAATCTTCATCACTGGCGTCCTGCGACTGTTATTTATGTAATTACCCGGCACTTTGTTCCAGCCTGGCCCTTGTTAGCAGGGCCAGGTGAACAAAACCAGAAGACTGAGTGTGAGTGTCTAGATAGGAAATGCTCAGGAAGAGCACAGTTTAGGTATCATATTTAACTTCAGTACAACTGGAATATGTTAATTAGAATGGGAGGATACTGGAAATAATGCCAGTTATGTGCTTGTGACCCTCATGAAAGATAACCCCAACCCAGTATAACCTGTATAACATTTTAAATGGAGAGTTTAATATATAATAGTAATAATATAGAGTAGCACCACTGCCTCACAGCAAGAAGGTCCCGGGTCAATCCAGGGGTGAAGTGGCCTGGGTCCTTTCTGTGTGGAGTCTGCATGTTCTCCCCGTATCTGCATGGGTTTACTCCGGGTACTCCGGTTTTTTCCCACAGTCCAAAAGACATGTGTGTTAGGTTAATTGGTGTCTCTAAATTGGTCCTTAGTGTGTGACTGTATGACGTGTGTTTGTGTGTGTGCCCTACAATTGGCAAATTTGCGTCACGTCTCGGGTTGTTCCTGCCTTTGCACCCAGAGTTGCCAGGTGGGCATCGGCTGGCCCGCAGCCCGTGGATTAAGCAGAAGATAATGAATGAATGAATGAACGAATGAATAATAATAAAATAATAAAATACAACATAAGTTTACAGCAACAGATTATAATTACAGGGAGTCCCCATTTCACTATTACGATCGATGGAAATGTGATGCATCATTTTTTCTGGGCAAGTGTCATGCAGTACAACACTGTCCCACACTCTCCCATGGTAAATGAGGAAATCGGAAGTGTTGTAATAAGTACGGGAAAATAGTAAGGACAAGCAATGGTCGTGAGAATAATCTTTTTTTTTTACTTACAATATTTAAGAAATTACATGCGATATTGAACATAATTATAAAATGAGTTTTGCGTTTTTAATATATGTAGTGTTTGCTGGCTCACTTCCCAGTGTGGAGAATAAAGATATTTATTTCAAATGGTTTAAAAATTCCTCAGTCAACGTAATTCATAAATAAAGCTACACATATTTCTCCTATATTTACAGCACGTAAAATGCACACTTTAAAAACAACACAGCTAAGCTGTTTATGGATCCTACAGAAGGCCCTAAGAGCAGCAGCTTGTCCAAAGCCTTAGAAAGACTAAAGACTCATCTTCACCACAAAAACAGCTGTATCTCTAAAGGCACAATTGGACCATGTTTGGCCCTTATTCACAATGCAATGGCAATACAATGCATATTGTTTGTTTGTTTATTTATTTAATTTCACTAGTTGATTTATTTCACTCTTCTGTCAGCATCAATGGCAATTTTAGTGACAGACACACAAGGTTACAACGCGACCGGTCATATATACTACACACAGGCCAGGCTAATTTAGTGTTAGGACAGTGGAAGGAAGCCAGAGAACCCAAAGCATCACAATGGCATGGAGAATATGAAAACTCCACACAGAAATGACCCCGCTGCCTCTGCCTGGAATCACACCCAGGACCCCCATTACGTAAGTTCAATTTAATTCAATTGTATTTATATAGCCCTTTTACAATGTAACTTTGTCTCAAAGCAGCTTTACAGTAATACAAGATCTTAAAAGGTCAATCCCAAGTTGAGCAAGCCTAGGGCGACAGCGGAAAGGAAAAACTCCCTAAAATGGTAGGAAGAAACCTTGGGAGGACCAAGACTCAACACGGGACCCGTCCTCCATGGTTGGCCTAGATGGTTATTAAATAAATACATAAATACTTAAATAAGTAAATAAGTACTGACACCTCAATCCTTGTATTTAATACCTGCAACACATTCCAAAAAATATGGAACAGGGGCAATTTTGAGCTAGTAATGATGCAAAAAACAACAAAATAATAAGGTGATCTCAAACAGGTGATGTCAACAGGACATGCAGGCTCCACACAGAAAGGTCCCAGGTCGCTGCACCCTGGGATTGAACCCGGGACCTTCTGATTCGAATTATGATTTGAGAAGTAAAAATGGACAGTTTGTCAAAATGTGTGAAGATTACTGAACTGTTTATAAATCAACATTCCTTAAAGAACGATTAGAAAAGATTTGAATACACATCATACTCGGTGCACTACTCAAGAACCATCGTTTATCTGTTAAAATTAATTAACTGACATAACCACATTGATAAAAATTACTTAAAATGAAAATATAAAAATATAGTCCCAAATGGCACTTTGATAAATAGAAGTCTTTGCTATTTTTCAGAAGCTGTGACTACTTCTTTGGGCTTGGAGGCATCTGGATGGGCCATAGCACGCTGTAAGCATATACTGTATTGTGGACAGACAAATCAGTATCCAAATCCAGTATTTTTTTTCATGGAAGCTGTGCGCGCTGGACCGAATGCAAGAAAGACCATTTAGACTGTTTTCAGCAAAATCATCAGAATGTTAGAGTCTGTCATAGCATGATGTTGTGTAAGTGCCCACGGAAAAGATGCTTTATAGTTTTGTTACGGCAGCATTAATGCAGAAAAATAAATTGAGCTTTTCGATCAACATAAACTGCCTTCCAGGCAACATATTTTCCAGAGATGTTCATGCTTTTTTAAGAAGACAATGCAAAACCAGCCAAACAAGCCAAATCAGAAAAAGTTAGGACTATGAAAATAGAAATATGCAAATCCCTTCCAAACTTTCTTTGAGGGACGTTGTTTTTAAACATTTCTATCATTTTCTCACACATTTGTTGACAAACAGGAGAGCCTCTGCCAATCTGTGTTCCTCAAAGACTGCATCTGTTATGGATATTGCTTTTGTACCAAATCATGATCAAAATCACCTGTTGACATTAAAATTGCGTAATGTTTTACCTCACTACTAAAATTTTAATTTAAAACTTAATTTAAATTGCCCTGTCAGACTTGTATTCTTAAGTGTTGCAGGCTTCGATGTTTATTAACAAATGAAATGAAGTTGACCAAACAAAACATTTAAGATATTTCACTGTCTGCAGTGAAAGAAAAGTCAAATTAAATATAACAAACACTGTGTTTTTATTCCACAATATTGTTTTGTCCCAAATGATTGGTGATGTTAAAATAATCCCAAAATAATCTGCACTTAAATAGAGCAAAGCAGGGAGGAGGATATTATGAATCCCATCTACTCTTTATATTTGTAGCAGTATGTCGGTTTAGTTTGAAGGTTTGGTTAAGTACAATTTCGATTGATCTTTTCTATTTGCCCACAAGTAACATACATAATAAACATGATGTTAACAAGGAGCTCAGGGGAATCAGCCAGCTGCTGAAGTCTCAGATGGCATGGTTTCAATCCCAGGTGGGGCTTTCAATGTGAAGCTCCAGTGATGCACTTCCATAAAAAAGCTCCAGCTGGTGATGGGTAGTCTTAGTGCCAGTCCTCAAGTCTGAATAAATGCGAAGGGCCGTGTGGCATAGACCATGCACAAATGATCTGCTGTGGCAAACCCTACCAGGTCCGACCGAAAGGAAGATTTTTCTTTTTCACATACTTGATGTTAACAAACAAGCCCTTTGCAATCAGTATCAGAACAGAGTAGGTCATTGATAAAGGCGATACTTTGCAAGCTCCCACCAGCTACTCCTCTCAGAATGAGGTCTATCAGTGCCCTCTCTCACCTTTTTGCTCTTGTTCGCTTTCCTCCGTTCGTCTGGCCCTCTAGCTCTGTGCGCCGCATCGACTGTTAGCTTGTAGGCTTCGGCGAGGCATGAGCGCCCCCGTATACGTTACTGATAATAAATTTATAAACCAAACCTAGGAGGGAGGAGTATTAAACAAGTTGGCGAATAGCCGCAGTTCACTTTTACCAAGCAGACGTATCCTTTTGATCAACCAAAATAACTCTTCAAAGGCCGTAAAAGCATGCTTAGAAAGTAAAGGGCCATTTGAGCAGGCGTGCGGAGAACGGTGAAGGGGTGGGGGTGGAACTGAAACGATGCAGTTCGAAAGTGAGAAACATTCCCACCAACCTACAAGCTAAATCAGACCTTTGAAGAACATATAGCACTTTTAATAATTCAGATTTTAGTGGGATTGAGTAGTTTCTTTAGAGGGAAAATCTGCTATCTCCTGACATAAGATCAATTCCCAAGAGGTTCTGTCTCGATCCACACACAGAGTTTCCTCGAGCAAGCTACAATAGCACCTGATTATGGCCTGTTCGGTGCAAAGACCATACTGTTCGACAGATCATTCACATCTTCTTCATAGACAAAAACAGATGGATTTTGAATGCTGTAATTATTGTTAAGATGACTGGCATCTTATCTGGGGTTGTAAACTAACACTCATTCGTAAATATTTAACTAATTTTGCTCCCCGAACACATCCATATTTCATCGCGCAACATTTTCCGCGCAGATTATTCTCAGAGCAAGGCGCTAGGCTGCATAATTATTCAGTTTAGCATTTTCTTATTTCAACCGATTACTTGCATAAATACAAAAATGCGAGTTATCACTCCTCTGAGGGCTAATTTAAGAGAAAACATGCATTAATTAATATAACCTAGATGGAAAAGACAAATTCCCTGAACGTGCTGTTGCCAAACATCAAGGTTCATTCCTTCCTTCAAAGGAAATTGGGATGATTATCGGAGGAAAAGGTGGTTATTATTTCACGCTCTGGTTTCTTAAACTGGCAGGTAGCCTGGTCTTAGAGTTTTCTCCGGAGAAAATCCTCAAAACCCAAGGATTTAGGCTTTGGTGTCAATGCAAGGTCAGGTAATCTCTCAAATCGCATGTATTCATTGAAATAATAATTTAAAGGCTTTTACTGAAGGCCTGGTTAAAAAAAAATAACCTACTGCAAAGAGCTGAATATACAATATATGTGATTACATAGCTAAAATGCGTGAGATAGTTGTTTCTCCTGGTCTATTCATCCAATAAGGCTCTGATTTACATACATTGCTGTTAAATATTTCAGATGTAGCTCAGTGTAAAATGGAAGTGGTTTTCGCCCAGACCTTTCCTTCTTACTCTGAAACAAATGAATTGTTCGGTCTGCCTCAGCCAATCCATCACTCCTCGTCAGGTCTAGAAAAAAAGCTTTTTCAGAGAGTGTGTCTCATTCCTGGAGCACTCGAGAGACCAAGTCTGATGGACACTGCAGACAAAGCAATGCAATACAACAGGTCCGTAAACCCCTGTGCTCCCAAAATCAACTACTGCACAATCCAAAACGAAATCCTCCGCGGTGCATCTCAGCATCCCTCAGGTCTCAGAGGAGAGCACAGATTTTATTATAGCCTCTACACACAATACATTTTATTTATTATATTCACTTAAGCTATTTTTCAACAACTCATACTTAGATGAATTAACAGACATTGATTTTTATTTTTGTTTTCCAAATTTTTGTGTTATTAGTCAAGTCACTTTACATAAATATCCATTTTTACAGCATAGCACCAAACCAGCTTTATAAACTATCTAGGTCCACAGCTCCATCTGAGCATGTCTAAGGCAACAGTGGAACGGAAAAAAAAAACTCCCTAAATGTGATGAGAAAGAAACCTTGGGAGCGCCAAGACTCAAAAGGAAAATTTTAGCATTAGCATTAGCCCTGCTCTATGTTTTTTATCCACTGTATGTGTGTCAGATCAGAGATCCCCTGCTCGATCTTGGGTTTTCTCCCACATTCCAAAGACATGCATGTTAGGTTAATTGGTGTTTCTAAAGTGCCCCTAGTGTGCATATAAGTGTGTGAGTGTATGTGCCCTACGATGGATTGGTTCCCTGCCTTAAGAGTCGGTGTGTTGACTCTTCCATGTCCCTGACTAGGACAAGCCATTCAGGCTATTAATGAATGTCCATTGTCTATTTCCACCTTCCAACAGTTTGTCTATGTGTTTAGGTTTATGTTAACATCTGCATATGTAGGCGATCCCTATGTTATGTCTTCTGTTTGCCTTGTCTCATATGTTAGATCATCAGCATTTTGAGTGTCTTGTTAGCCTTAGCCCGACCTTCAAGGGTTCAAACCCTGGTATACACTCAGAAACTGACATTTCCATCAGTTGGCCTTTTCACCAAATGTGACATAGTCACTTATTAATATGTTACTGAGCTATAATCTATTTTATATTTATTATATAATGTGTAATATTTATAGAAAAATATCCAAGGCATAAGGCTTCGTTTTCTCTTATATGTTCAAAACTTTGACCTATAGGAATCGACACATTCATAGCATGTAAGAGATGCCCTTAACCAGAGTGACTTACAACCAGTGCTTAATTTGTTCAGGATCCAGCTCCTTTGCATTGTTATACAAAAATAAAATGCAAATGACCAATATTAATAAACAAAGTTTAATATAATAATACTTATTCATATGTAACCTTATTTTCCAAAACCCAAACTTCTTATTTTCTTTGATGGTAACTGCAGTCATAGGGTATTAGCTTATCAGTGACATTTTGCGTTGCATTAGGAGTGTTAGCAGACAGCTTTGTTTGTTTGGAAGACAACTGATAGTTAGAAAAGGTAAGCATGATTTTTTCATTAATACAAACCCTCTATTATGAGGGCTGCACTATTAGATGGAAAACTGTTTCTGTATGTTTCGGAACCTCTTCACACCTTACCCAGTTACTGGATTGTTCCACGCTCGGTGTACCTCCCCCTTCCTCATGTTGTACAAAATAAACACTGCTTACAACTGAACAGAATTCATTCTTCTAAATTGTGTTGTAAGTTAAAGACAAATTACTCTGTTTATTAAGTAAGAAGAATTGTAAAATGCTAAAATAAATAGATACAGGACAAATGCGTGGTTAGATTGCAAAAGGTCTTACATAGAGTATAGGTCAAATCAAAAGTTGACAAAAATGGCCAAAAGAAATCCAGATTTCTAGGGTTCATGTGAATGCTTGGTGAATTCATGGTGGAATGTACATTGGCATTTATGTCATTTAGCAGATGCCCTTATCCAGAGCAACTTACAATTAATACAGTCTTACAATCCAAGCAATATTTGGTTAAGGGCCTTGCTCAGGGACCCAACTGTGGCATTTGAACCATGGACCTTCTGGTCCATAGTCCAGTACCTTAACCACTAGACCATCATTAAGTACACAATGCTGTGAAGAAACTATATAAAAGATTTATTAGAAAAACATAAGCAGATCATTTGCGAAATAACAAATTAGAAAGGTTGTTCGTGTCATCCTGCCTAAGTTGACTGTTCGCTCACTTCCTGACTTTTATGAAACATTTACGGATAACTAGTTGCACTATTTTAGTATCAATTCTTTATTTGAGAGGTTTGAGATAGTCTTTCTTCACTGCCTTATCCTTCAGATCTTCAACTGCTCTGCCCTGAAGATGCAAAGTTACCCAAGAAGTCACAAATGAGGCCGTACGTGCATCTCTACTTATCAAGTCGCCCAATTTAAAAAGTAGATAAGAAACTAAATGGCATAAGATGCTTCTGGGCATCTGAGATTGAGGATTAGTTTTCAAAGAAGAACCTGTCAAATAATCTTTCAGAGCATTAGCAGGAGACCTGGCTTGCATGTGCTAATGTTTATTTAGCAAGAAAATTAAGCAGGGGATGCGTTAGCACGGCAGTGTTTGGAGCAATTACACCTCTGCGAATGTATTCAAACCAAAGCATGTTGCAAGATTCCCTCTAACAAAAAGAGATTTGATTTCTAAAACGCTCTCTTGTCTTCCGCTGGGGGAGAATGGGAGCAGCCACTGGAGAGGGAGGTGGGCTGGAAGGCAAATCTAGGTGATGTGTACGCTCTTAGAGCGCCCCTGGCTCTATCTTGGATGAGAAGGGCCTGACAAAGATCTGTACGGAGTGGGAGAGGGGAAAAAAAATCCTCCGCTCTGCTCGAGCATAGGAAATTAAGCCCAGCTGAAGATTCTCTCTTTTAGCGCATTCCCAAACCCTCTCGCGCTTCTCTCTCTCTTCTTTTTTTCATCTGACTTCTCTCTTTTGTCTCGGCTGTGGCAGGAGAAATTACGGATGGTGTCATTAGTGAAATTCCCAGCAGCACCTTTTGTTGAGACCTGAAGGTCCTGGTGCAGTCCCCCACCGAGTGATCCCTCGAGTGTCTGTTCAAAGGGAGAACTCCTCCAGGCCTCCGGGGGGTGTTTAACTCATCGCAAGGACGAGTATTTAGAGAAACTTCTGTGGGGAATTCAACAGGTTCAGCAGTGCCAGATTTTAACTGTCAGGTAGCATTACATCTCAGAGATCCCAGATAAAAACTAATGACCCATCTTTTTCTTTTCACGCCTCACAAACACAGTGCACGGTGCCTCCAGTAAAACCACGAGGGAAACTCACCAGATCTAACATCACCAACCAGCATGCACTTCATTTGAATTTGAAACACTGCAGCTAAGTGATTTAAATGGGGAAATTATCAAAAATTATCGCCGCGATGGAAATGCGATTGCTTGTTTTTCTCCTCAGAAGCAAACACTCTGAAAGGGAGGGCGGCTCAGGCTGTTTACGACGAAATGCCATGAATTATTAAAGATTGTCAGGCGAGGGTAATAAAGCATGTAATGAACCATTAGTGGGAATTTTAAATATCAGGAAACTAGCTCGCAGAAAACAAGCTGGTTGTCAGAGGTAATAATAAAAGCCAGTTATGGTTGGAGTGTATTTTCTTTTCTCTGTGAACGTTCAGTACGTACCATTCACCTTTTTTACCAGTTGCAACCAATGAAGTTACAGCATTAAGACCATTTATTAGAAGTAGGTTCTTTCACCAGAAAGCATTTGAATAAGACAATAAAAGTCAGTTATTAAACGCAAAGAAATACTTGGCCTTGATCCTGCTTCTTGTAAAAAAAAAAAAAACACATTGCTGAATTAATTAATGGTTTGAAAATGAAATGTGATTATAAAGTGAGAGAATGGGGGACTCATTCATAAATAGTGCATACACAAGAAAAAAATGGAAAAAAAAACGCAACACCTCAGGCCAGAATTTTTAAAGAAATACTTGCACATTTATGAAAGCTTTGACCCATGCGTACAGCCATAAAAACATTTGGGGAGAGCGGGAATTGGCGACTCCCTGTGGTAAGAGAATTGCAATTAAATGCACAAAGCATCCTCAAGAGTATCAGTTTTAGTATCAGTACCAAATTAAGGTCCATAATACGTTAAAAAAAACCATCCATACCTAATCATTTTGTGTGATGTGATGTATTTGAGTATACTAGTTCATTAAGTATACCTGTGTTTATGTCCTCGCATTAATTGCTCCATTTACATTTTTACATGTGTTATTTAGCAGACACCCTTATCCAGAGCAACGTACAACTCATACAGTTTTACAATCCAAGCAGTTAAGGGCCTTGCTCAGGGGCACAACTGTGGCAGCTTGGCAGAGGTGGGATTTGAACCTTGAACCTTCTAGCCTAGAGTCCAGCACCTTAACCACTAGCATCCAAACAACTACTTGTGACTGCATGAGGATGTGACGTCACAATTGTAAATAACTGGATTCCAGTGCAAATGTGCATTTTTGTCAAGTTATTTAATTTAGTAGAAATTCAGACATTATACCTTTTATATCTTTAAGCTCATTTGTCAGCATTTCAGTTGCTGAAACTGTAATCATTAGCATTTCCCAGGTAAAATGTACTGTGAAAATTGACAGTAGAATCAAGCAGCCAGATTACCATCACTATCCATAGTAGAACTGTGAAGTAATTTATGGTCAGTTCATAGTCAACCAAGTTTACAATTATACTATGAAATTTGACAGTGGAACCATGAAGTGGCCAAATTACCATCAAACATTTATAGTAGAACGTTACTTCATAATAAAACTGTCAAACCTTTTACAGTTTTACTATAAAATTTCACAGTACATTTTTTCCTGGGTTGTAACTCAGCATCTGTGAAAACACAACCTCCACTGAAGGTGTGTGGGAATATAAAGCAGTGACATTTAAATATATCATTACACAATCTTCATTTTACATATCTTCATTGTCAACGTCTGTGTCACCTATTGCACTTTTATAAATGCTGTTCCCACAAAAAGTACAGTGAAGGACATAGTACAGTGGGATTTACTCCACCAGTTAACTGTAACCAGTCAGACCTATGCAAAAAAAAAAAACATTTTGTTTGCATAGGTCTAGGTCTTCTGAAACAGTGCAACTTCTGGAAGTAACATACACTGCTCACAAAACTTAGGGGGTCTTTTATATCCACTACTTTCTGTAAGCAGTATAACATGTTGCCATTCAGCAACCTTGCATTTGTTGTTCCCAAAGTCCCCTGCTAAGAAAACAGATGAGAGCAGCCGTTGTGTTTTGGACACTGACATGCTAGTCAACCGACTTTACCAGCAAGACCAGTGATATTTACCAACTAAATCAGCTCCAGACCAACACTAACCAACTGGGACCAGTAGTTTATTGACCAGCAAACTAGCATGCAATACACAAAATATGCTGGTCATTGCTGGCAGGGAACACCAAGTAAGTAATGCAGTTTAAAACAAGCAATGTGAGTTTGTGATGAAAATCCCCTTCATTAAAATGAATTATTAGAAAAGAAAATAGTTTTATCTCAGTTAACATGAAGTGCTAAACCTACGGTTGAAATAGCAATGAGCCATTATTGTGTGGGCAAACTTATACCGGAGCGCCCTCTGTTGTTCAGTGTAGGGATTTAAATTCAGAGGAACTCAGCCTTCAATATTTAATATCTACATTGATTCGTTTCAAGGACTGCAAGAGCATCGGTGTTTCTATAGTTTACGCACACTAAAATCCAATAATATATTGCATTAAAAACTGCAAGTAAATGCAAGCTGCGTTACATAGCTAAATTAAATAAAATCAACATCAATGTTTTTTTAATAACAACACCTCAGTTCTCAGTTAACAGAACATTTCAAGATCCATGTTTTTATTTATTACTCCAAGTTGGTTTATGCTGGTTAGTCTGGTTAGTGCAGGTCTGGTGTTGGTTTAGCTGAGAGATTCAAATGATCTTGCTGGTAAAGATGTGTGACTACATACACAACACACATGTTGCTGTTGTGTTTCATTACAGTATTAGGGAAGTACTGGTTTAGTGAGGAAAGTGAAGGCTGTCTCTGGACCACTGAAAAACGTTGTGTGCATGGAATTCTTATTCTACAGTCACGTACATGTAATCTGTCCTTTAAGATTAAAACAACTGCAAGAAAAACAAACATTTAAAAGTAAAAATGAGAAGGTCATAGAAAAAAGAAGATACGATCTGAAAGTTCAGCTGAATCTTTAGCTGAAAACTGAACATTTAAACATGTACAACAATGACCTGAGCTCGGGTTTCAGTGGTGTCTTCTGGAGGGGCGAGCAACATGCACGCACAATTGTCATCATCTGTGGCCATACACTGACTTATCTCCTGGCTCTGCAACAGTGCTATGACGGACTGGCATCCCATCCGAAGCATGCTTATAGCAGGAGTGAATAATGAAAAAATAGGACTATTTTGCTGTCTGTAGCACTGTTTAGCTCACTCATCCTGCACTTACATTTATGTTAATGAACTTAGTTGTACAATTACTTTTAACACATTAGGTCATTTTATACTACACTTCCTACGAACCTCAGTAAGCAAAATGCTGTAATAATTCATTCTCGATTGATATAAAATAATACTCAATATGTGAACGTTAAAGAAACCGCACTGGCTATTTTGTAAAAGTAGTCATGCATTCTTAGTGCCCTTCTGCTGCGTAATCATGAATTGTTGCTCTGGCCTTTTCTCTTGCCACCTTGCTGACCTTCTGAGCGAGAGTTGTGTGGATTAAAGCAGCCCATTTTTGAGGCTCTTGCCGCTCGAATCCAAACTCCATTATAGATTTTACCTTGGAGGAAGCAAGGGCCTTGAGAGGCACTTCACAATTTTACCTGTGGAAAAAGCTAAAAGGATGGCCTGGTCCTCCAGAGGGGAGCCAAGGTGCCAGGTGTATGTGTGCGTGTGTGTGTGTGTGTGTGTGTGTGTGTGTGTGTGTGTGTACACTACAAGTCTGGAGAAAATTGAGCTTTAGAAGCGCTTAGGAACCCCGAGCAACAGGGCCAGTGCCTCAGGGAAAAAATAGTGTTCTCAAAGCCTCAAGACCTGCACAAGGACTGGTGTAGTAGGGAAGGGAGCAACAATGAGGAGGAAAACAGTAGACAAGAGGCCTCTGAAGGATAAAACTAACAGTTATTAAGGAAAAAGGCCTCTCGGTCATCCCTCAAATGCTGTGTACTAACAAGCCAGTCAGGGGGGGCTAGAGACACAGACAGATTCTATCAGGACACGTGTCACTTTGTGGTGACAGCCTGTTTTAATAAGTGACGAGGCCTCGATGCCCACGGGAGCACAACAAGCACGTGCGCCGACTCGAAGCCTTAGCGAGGCCAAAGCACCTGTCAAAGTCGGGCAATGGATGCCCTTTTTAAAAACAACTTGTCCCAATTACGGCCACGCAGTGTCTGATCGGCGCCTGCACTGTCTCACGAGCTGCCAAAAAATAATGACCACGCAGGGTTCCTGAGGCAATTAGCACACTTCTACAGCTGGATTTCGTCATTTTCAAAATAAGACTTCATTTAAAGACAACGAGGGCTTTCAAACAGAAGCGTGTGTGTGTTTCTGAATCAGGAAGATTGAGAGATAGCCTAAAGATATCATTAAAGCATAATTACTGCTCATCATCTCTGTAAGTGCTTACAAAGTGCCATTGCTGAAGCTCGGCTCCTCTCCGCAGGGCAGCAGAAACACACACGAATGTGTCTTTCTATCATAATGGGGACTTTCTACTGAAATAATATTACTGTAGCTAATTAATGCCATGCCACACCTACACCTACCCCTAAAGCTCAGTTACCCAAGTGGCTGGAGTAGCGCGGTGGTTCGGTGGGCGGCACCGCTGCCTCACAGCAAGAAGGTCCTGGATTCGATCCCAGGGTGGAAAAGTCCTTTCTGTGTGGAGTCTGCATGTCCTTCCCGTGTCTGTGTGGGTTTACTCCAGGTACTCCGGTTTCCTCCCACAGTCCAAAGGCATGTGAATAGGTGAATTGGTGTCTCTAAATTGTCATTGACTAGTGCATGTTGTATGACTGGTATTCAGATTAACTTGTGTATGGATGTAACCTTGTGTGTGTCGCTGGATGGCCACTGATGCCGATAAGCAATGTTAAATAAGCCAAATAAACAAACAAACCCAAGTAGCTCTTTTGGTTTTTCAAAAACAAAGTAGTAGGTTTTGTAATAGCAGTATGTCCCTTAAACGTCGGATTTATTTCTACAGCGCTACTTAGAATGGAAAATTATCTCAAATCAGAATTACAGTTTTCTATTGTATTCTATTATCTAAGCCCAGACTGAGCATGCCTAGTAGGAGAAAAGGACCCAAACCTCTTTGAGTGGCTTAGATTATATATGTAAGAGTTAAACAAATTTATCTAATGAATATATGATTATAGTAATAGTTTCAATAAACAGAAGCAAAAGAAAGATCTTTTCTTTAAACACGCCCAGTTTAAAGTTTTTCAGCTGCAAGATGGGAATTTAATAATACACAAATACACCTTCAGCAATAACCATAACCATAATCTGAATTTTTAAAAATTCCCAGAGCAAGTAATCTGATGAAGAATAATACTCTCCAGCTAAATGAAGTGAGTGGCAGCACCAATGGACTAACCGATTTTTGTTTTTCACCTTCAATATACAATAGATAGAGCAGCACGGGGGCACCGTTGCCTCACAACAAGAAAATCCAGGGTTCAGTCCCAGGGTAGAGGGTCTTGGGTCCTCTCCGTGTCTGCATGGGTTTACTACACATGCGTGTTAGGTTAATTGGTGTCTCTAAATTGTCATTG
Organism: Parotocinclus haroldoi; assembly: GCA_034779995.1. NCBI lineage: Eukaryota > Metazoa > Chordata > Actinopteri > Siluriformes > Loricariidae > Parotocinclus > Parotocinclus haroldoi. Next base: position 21,525 of record JAUZST010005471.1, on the reverse strand, counting down.
ACTAGTTTATGCAAAACACCCCAGCTGTGTAACTGGAAACAGCTGCACGCCGGTCCCAAGCCCGGATAAATGGAGAGGGGTGGAGAAAGCAATGGCAAACTACTCCACTATCTTGCCGAAATACTTCATGGATCACATGGATGAAAGACAGAAATGTGTGGAGTGACCGAGAGTCGGCAGCGAATGTACGATTGATCCATCCATAATACAATAGATAACATGAGATATTAAACAAGTTATTATAAAATACGCTTTTTGTTACTGATTTAGACCAGCTGTACACGTAAGCATTTTAAGCATGTTTAAGGTTACAGCGACACTATGGTACACATGTCTTAAGCTCACGTATTCCCATCATAAATTGGGGAACTCCTGTAATTTTGTGCTTTGAGTGTGTATACTCTGCTATAAGAAAGCAGGGCCATATGAGTTCCATGTCAGTTCATGATGGTGTATGCTGGCTAATGCTACTAATGTTCATAGAACATGGTTCTGGTTGACCAGAAAAGCAGTGTTTAAAACACCATATGTTGTCTAGGGCTGTAGGAAAACCCACGTTATGTTTTGAAAACTGGTGTGGTTTGCTGGTCAAACATCCTAAACCCTAGACCTATACCCAAACCATGCCTATTTACCTGACCAACTAGCACAAGAACGCATAACCAGCATGGAGCACTTTTCCAATGCTCATTATGACTAGTTAAATATACGGTATGATTGTTAGATTCAGTGTTGAGAAATATAGAAAATAAATTGAATTGATACAACAAGTGCACCCATTCAGAAAGAAATGACTTTTTAGGAACAAAGCATCATGTCTTTGGATCCAATGAGCCACACCCTGGCAAAAACAGAGCATTCTAATAAAGTTCTTAAACTTGCTTATTATCTATACTTGTTCAAGGCCTTACCATTTCATCACCTCCGGCTTCAGTTGGGTTTGTTTGTTTACCAGAGGGATCTTTGGTCCCGATGAATTCACTGTGACATGAACTTGGCTCGGTACAGACACATCCACTGCTATAAGCTTCTGACAAGCATGCGTATTTGACACAGAGCTCCTGTCTCATTAGAGGAAACAGGAAGGACCACAGAGATGGCAGATAACTCAGACAGAACCCTGGATAGCACTGGACAGAGCCGGGTAAGAGGGCATCATGATGCAAAGGAAATAATGATGCATTCTTTGTGGAGGAGGCGACTCGACTTGATGGCGCTGCCATAACATGCCTCGGCAAAGGACACAGAGGCCCTTTAAAGCAGGAGATATGTCGAATTCAGACACCGTAGGTATGTATTTTTAAAGGCGCACCCTTAGCAGCTGCAACAGGCCAAGAAGGCACCGAGCACTGATACAGAGATCTTGCCGTTGCTTATTATACAGATGACAGTATTATTACACATATCATTTTAAAAACAGTTCCTTAGGTTGAAAATTAACTATTAAGCTGTCTCATTTTAAAATAAGAAGGTAGAAACATATGGTCAGAATATATACTGTATATTATGATGAGCTTAATAAAACCCGTTTTTGGTAGAACCTTTAAAACCCATCAGCAACTGATGTTTAAATGCTGTTTTTTTCCCCTCCGCCCCAGACAAAAACAAGATGGGATTTACAGCTCTGTCTGAATAAGTTTTTGCGATCACAAGAACAGCTTCCCCTACGCCAAAAATTTAGTGCACTGCCAATAAAATTATGGGAGAGTTCATTTATGCATCCCCTTTTTGTGAGCAGTATAGTAAGCATTCTAAAAAGTGATTGCATAAAGTGGTTTCAGACCTTATTTGGTGCTACGTCAGCATTTAAAATATATAGAGTTGTTTTAAACATGGTCAGCATCAACTAGACTTCCAGATTTGCTAATATTTTGCTAATAATATATAATATTTAAAATACAACGTGCATGTTTTATGGGCCAGGTTGCTTTGGCGCGGTCATCGTTAGGCGATTAAATTGCTTTATTGGGTTACTCATACTAAGCTAGTTTAAAAAAAACCCTGCAGTAATTGGTGAAATCTTGCAGATCAGTAACAAAGCATATGAATTTACAATGTATTCGCAGTCATCACGCTACAACCAACATATACCAAAAGATATTTTATTTAAAGTTATATTATTTAAAGTTACTATTTTAAACATTCAGCCACCAAATTCGTAACACCAATTACCCCAAATACAGACAACTCAGTAACGCATGCTTGTCTGAAGTTGGCAGAAGCGTACAGCTACATACAGCAGCTATATTATATAAACACAAAAAAAACGTTCAATGCTCAGTAATCAAGTGGTTTTACTCCTCGCTTGACACTCAAAACAATCTTCAAGTCTTCAAAGTCTCTTCTTCCTCAGCACCATGTTATAATACATCAGAATTGGTGCCAATTTCACATCATTCTGCTAAACAGTAAACCTTTATGTATTAAAAACTATTATTCGAACGTGTGCCATGCTAAACAGAGCTACAATGCTACAGCAAACTTCAGACATCTTGGCTGATTAACTACATTTGTGCCAAGAGAAACACTGTGTAAACACTGATTTCTGGCTAAAGCTTTAAATATATTAAATGGTCATTCTTTAGGCTGCATCTGATTTGCATAAAATTCAGCCATGCAAACCAAGTCCATTTGTCTTCCAAGCAGAGCTTTTTAAACCTGATTCCGTTCTAAAACTTAACGCAGAACTGCTACACAGCTGTCCATTTCTCGTCGCTACTTTCCATCTGGTCATCCTCAGGTTCGTCAGGTCTGTCTTGTCCAGATGAATCAGAGCTCATCTCTTTTGTGTCCGTTATAAAGGGGTCCTCTCCCTGCAAATGGTAAAAGATTTCCAGTTTCACTCCAGCAGAAACGGAGCATGGATTGCTGACCTCATAGCCATTCTTTGTATTACCTTTATATATTTCTCATAGCGAACTTTAACGCTGTCGTTATTTATAATAGCTTTGGCTGTAAGCACGCTCTCCCGCTTCAGCTGCTCATTGTACGCCTTTGAAAAGAAGCAAAATGCAAACAGATTCTGGACAAAGAGACTATTTTCTCTAGGAAACATTAGAGCACCTATGAACTGTACCACTTTGCTTTTGAGGTGCAGTGGGGAAGAGAGATGTTGCTGCACAGCGGTGTAGACCACAGGAATGTAAGTTTCACAGGCCATACAGAGCACCACCTCCACCTTTCTCATGTAGTCATCCTCAGTCACACCTGGTTAAAATGGACGAGAGAAAACTTCCGCTCACCAATTGACTTTCTCTTGATTATCAATTTTACATTCAATAAGACTGCCCTTTATGTGCAAACAATGCAAAACGATGCACATTTTCCTGTATCGGTTAAAAGAACCTACTACCAAGTTTTAAATTGTAAGCAAAATGTTCTATTGTAACTTCATATCTTAAATAACCAAGTAGGTCTAAGAAAGTCTCATTTCTACCGAAAAACAGTTCAAAATGTGTACTTCTCTTGTATACAAATTGACGAAAAAAAACCTTGAGCAAGACAAATGACTGCGCCCCCTGTTGTTCAAAAAATCTACTGCATGCGATAGTGTATTAAGCAATAACGCACAAGAACTGCTTGGTTAGTGCGGTCACCTCACTGCTCATGAGATTCTATATTCAAATTCTGGCTCATACGGGGTGTGTGAAGTTTGAGTTTACATCCTGTCACTGTGTGGGGTTTTCTCTTGGTATGGTATTCCACTTTACAGAGTAGTGTGCCACATGGTGGACTGGAGTTGCTTACCAGTTTATGCCCTGTGCTGCCTGCTAAGCTCAGTATTACCACAAAGCTGCCTTGAATTAAGCAGGTATGAAGAAGAAGCACTCAAATCAGGAGCCAAATAGTCTGACTAGCTTCAGCTAATACAATGTTCACAATAACAGTATACACATTTGGCAGAATAATAATTTCACAGTTGTGTTTCAATCTTCTACCTAATGGCCATTCCCAAATTGAGTAAGCTTAGAGCGGCCAGGTAAACCTTCCTAAACAGAAGGAAGATATCTTGAGAATCATCCTCCTTGGGTATCATAAAATGATATGTCTCTCATTTTACACTTACACACACACAAAATTGTTATTCAGCTCATGTTTATATTAATACAGTAGTTTAAGTAAACACAAACTAAATTAAGATAACATTGATTAATGCATTTAATATAATTAAATATTTTGTAAAGTAGAATAGAAAAATTCAAACTTTTGCCATTAGGACACATTGGTACTTTTACAGGCATTATATATTCTTTCTATGATTTAATATACATTTAGCATTTATTTATTTAACCATCTAGGCCACCCATGGAGGGCAGGTCTCCTGTTGAGTCAAGGTTTCTTGCTACGATTTTAGGGAGTTTTTCCTTGCCACTGTTGCCTTAGGCTTGCTTAACTTGGGATTGGCCTTTTAAGATCTTGTATTGCTGTAAAGCTGCTTTGAGACAATCTTACGTTGTAAAAAGCCCTATATAAATAAAATGGAATATATTCAGAAGTTAGATGATGGTTCCAAACAGAATAGGTCAATGAAATATCCTCTAATTTTTGTTAGAAGTGTATAATTAGCTACAGTAACAATCCAAATCCTACCATCCGCAGTATAAAAACATCATGTATCCTAGAGCATCACTCATAAAAACTTCACCACAGGCTGCTGTAAGAGGGAAAACGTACTAAAAACCTACCTTCCATTACTTTCTGATTGGTCTTCTGGTCTGCCAGGGTGCGCAATTTGCGCAGAGCAGACACGGTTTTACGAAACTTGTGCACCATACAGTCCTGGAAAAATAAAATCATGCATTTCACAGATTCATTGCCAATCATTTTTAATTGCTTAATGAGCAGTCTTACATGAAGAAAGTTAATGGCCCGATCATCAAACTTGGCATGGCGTCGGATGTAGTCAAGCGTTTCCTGGTGATAAGAGCTTCCAAAGTGTTTCTCAATGTCTTTGTCCTCAAATGTACGAAATTTACAAAATGCACATGTGAAAGCCAGTCTAACGAAGAAAGAGGAACATTGTCAAAATCCAATTCATTTCCCTTTTCATACTGGATCATTGACTCAAAGCAACTTTAGATCATCCAATATCCAAGCCCAACCCCAAAATGAGCATCCCCATGGTGACAGTGGGCAAAGGAACTTGGGACCAAGACAGAGCAATACAATACATGTAATAATAATAATAATAATAATAATAAAGCTTTACTACCTGTGTTTGTCTCCATATTTTTCACAGTTCTTTTCTCGTCTCCGTCTTCGCTTCTCTCGGACCCGTACTCTTCTTTCCTCCACTGAAAATGGAACATGGTGCAAAAATCATTACCAAAAAAAAAAAAAAAAAACTTTTTTCTCTGGCACAAATCACACCAAGAGTGACATGCAAATGGTGAACAAAAAGCACCTGATTTGACTTTTCAAATGGCTTCATTGTTGATATGTTATTGTAACTATACTGGTATGCACTGTTTAATGTCCATGTTACGTTCTGTGAAACAGGACACTGGCCGAAATGAATGTTGATCAGACCACAGTCAGACGTGGTTTGGGCGACAGCTACTTTTGCCAAGCTGCCACTGTTGGGACCTTGATCAAGATGCTTAACCCACAGTTGCTTGGATTTTAAGGTCTATATATTATTATTAGTATTAGTATTAGTTGTATAGTTATATAAATGAAAATGAGGGCATCCAATAGATGCTATAAATGTAGGTACAGTTTATATTGCACATTTTCAAATAGGGGATATATTAAAACTATTGTAAGTTGAGGCTAACACGGTGTAGGCTAACATACCACATGTATCAGTGTCACCTACCTTAAACATGCTTAAAATGCAAAACCATTGACAAAGCACATATTGTAATGAAGTACTGCATGTGTCAATGTAATAAATCGATTTTTACTAATGTATCATAGGTTGAAAAAAAAGATTGCTGTGCCAAAAAAACCCACAAATAAATATATATGTTTTTTTTTTTTTTTTTAATTCCCTTTGCCACGTGGAACCCTACGTTATGCACTGCAGTTTGTTCCTTGTATTGCATCAGAGTACAGTTTCTGCCAAATGTGTATTTCTGGATTCTCATCAAGACCAAGACAAAATACTGTACTTTTGAACAATTGTAAAACAGGGACTGCCTATAGATTGTTTTACTTTAAACAATACAGTTATTCTTAACTTTGGATCTCTCGCAAAACTAAACACTTACTCCTTTCAAGTACATGATCCTCTTTGCCAGTAGGTGTTGCAAGGCTTCACTTGTACTAGTTTTCTGTCAATCATTTATAGAAAAAAAACAGATTTTTGTTTCCCATTCTAATTCTTAAGGTCCCTGCCAATAAAGCAAACAGACATTAAACAGCGCACACCTGTATTAGAGTACTTCGCAATAACTTGAGCAATAGCTCAAACATACCAGCTTCTTTGCATTTGCCATCTTTCCTATCAGATGAACGAGGACTATCCTTAAAAATAAAATGAAACAGTTATGTGCATTTTAGGGTTAAAGCAAATCAAACGGACAATTTTATTCTCTAAAAGTTGTTTCTCACCTCTGCAAGATTCAGTCCTGGGTACAAAAAAAACAAAACATTTTTTCAAATTAGTACAAATTAGCATTAAAATGAAAAACAATCATGTTTCAGCAAGCCCACCTGTATACATTTTGGGTGTTCCTCCAACAACCCTCTGCTTTTTGACAAACTTGCATGGGAGCCCGGGAGCCATCAGAAACCGTTTAGTTCCACGACAGGCTGGTGAGGAGTTTGAGCGAAGGTTTGGTGCGTTAAACGCGCCCCGTAACCTGCTAATCTAATGAGACAGAAATTTAGTGTGAAAATGTGTATGATGAGCATAGCCCCCTGCTGGGCAGCCTAATGTAAAGTATTGGGTTCTTTTCCTCATGTCTTTCTACTGCTAAGTGTGTCCAATACATCTCCCGTATCATGGTCATTCTGCACTTTACTGCTTGAGGAAGAGTCATTTTACATTGCATGTTTTGCCCTGCACTGCTCAATTTTGTTGGACAGGACGCACCATTTTGTAGTACCTGTAGGTCCTGGAGGAATGCTTTGTGCTGAAATAACAAAAGCCAACACTTTCAGTTAGTTAGTCCAGGAGTCTTGTAAAATACAAATTGTTGGAGAATATCATTAACTGATTGAGCGATTGTGATGCTGTTGATGTTTTGGTCACACCGGAAAGAGAAAGTATTTTTCCTTCTCCATTTTTCACCAAGTAACTCACTAAAACCAGACAGTTTGTCACCAGACTACTGCTGTAGACCCTATCCTATCAATAGAAAGGGAACATCATTGGACCAACAAACCATTATTTGGGTGGTGGACCACTGTCAGCACAGTACTACCAATATGTAGTGATGTGCGTATCAGGAGAAGTGGGACTAACAAGGTGTATATAGAGGGTTAAAAATTAAATATCACTGCAACAGAAATGCCAAAACAACCACATTTTACTCCAAAGGATCCAACACGCATCATAAGCTTACATTCCCAGTGGTGATACCTTTTCATTAATGAATGGTTCTGATGAGGCTTACAAACTGTTCTCAAATTGAATTACAGTCAGTCCTAGGTGCATCGTTATGGAAACCTGATAAATGGCCAGTACAGTACGGGTAAAGAGAAAATATACCATCATCTTTATGCTGGTACAGGTCTGAAAGTCGTCTGAAGTCCTGCTCCACCAAGCTTATAATGCTGGCTCTTGAGCAAGACAATTGCTTATGTCAATAATTAAAGTATTTTGAAAAGATAAAAGCCTCAGCTGAATGCTGCAAACAAACTCACCCCTCTGCTTTTTGCACGACATGTTCCTGCAGTATCGGCTCCTCTCCCTCTCCACTGATACTGGGACATCTCTTTTCCACGCGAGCCTATGGGTGCAGGTCTCGTGTGCGGTACAGTTAAGGAAGTGGAGGAGTTTGACGCATCACTGAAACAGGAATACTGGCTCCCATCGCTGTCTGAATACGGTGACCTTGACCTCCTCGAGGGACATGGATAAGGCAGGCGCCAATCCAATGGCGCATCATCAATCCAAGGAAAACAACATGCCTCATATCCTCCTTCAAATGCTTGTTCACCTCCATCAATTTTAGTATTTGTGACCTCAAGACCAAAAGATGCATAGGCACCATAGCTGGGGAACAGCATGGGATGAACATAAATACAACCTAACAAGAATGACCTAAATGGGACTAAAGCAGGTCAATATTACCTCATTTCAGTTGTTTGGGATGGAAAGAGCCTGAACTGCTGCCAACTGCCATACTGTTCTATAAGAAAGGAAAGGTAGATGGTTGGGGCAAGAACAAGCACTATATAACACACAATACAGAATATTTTCTCTGGGCTTGAACAGTTCTTTCCAAGGAAGCCACCCAAATCTTTTTTTAGACAGCCCCCCCATCTCAGGTTTGGCTATGTGCTTCTATCTGTGCATGCAAGAGAAAGACTTAAAACCCAAAAACTGATATTGAAAGCCAAACACGGACCAGTCACTGATCTAACGATAATGGTATCACACTGTACTTCAACTCAAAAGTTCTGCTTGATGCATTAGTTTTTATACACCACATAAACCGAAACTTGTATGTACAGCTATGGTGGAACGACTTTCCCTTAACTGTCTGTACAAATGAATTTATTCATTGTATGTGGACCCTAAGAAGCAAGGCATCCCAGTTTGCACCCACTTGTTTTCATCATGGGCCACTGATCATGGCATGGTTCCATAAACACACCACCCAAAATTCACCTTGCAAGTGCCATCCAGGATTCAGAAACTAATGTACTAGCATGAGGCAATGTCTACTAAGAAGACTGCAAAGTGCTTCTGCCACTCTGGATACGGACATCTATTCAACACTACAAACGTAAAGACTGGGTACACCACAAATCAGAGAGACGGGGCAGCTTTACCTGCGTCCTGAGGTCTTGCCAATAATGACTGATCTCCATCTGCAAAACTTAAATGCACAGTTGAATAACAAACATTAGTACATAAAACATGTCCTTATGCTAAGCTAACGAAAGGCAAACCTACTTTTCATAAAGACCATAGCACTCTTCAAATGATCTCGGAGCAGTTTCAGAGATCTTTGCTCTTGAATCTCCAGAAGTCATTTTCTTAAACATTTGGGTACAAATGCACCAAGGGGGGGCAGATATACTTTTTAAAGGTGTAAGAATTAGTGGTATAAAAAACAAACCAAACCAACGGAACCCCAGTTCAAAAGCATTTAAATTATTCAACGAAAGTCCGGCAAAAGCTCACTAACTACACTCAGACTAAACAATCAGAAAGGTCCAGATAAAGCAGCTTTTCCTTCACTGAACTTTTTCAGTCGTACAATTCAACAGTGGAGCTTCTCTAATCCAGCACACCTGATCTAAATCTCCAATATCTTGATGAGTTACCTAGCAAATCAGGCGTGTCAGTTCACACAGCACACAAAATCACCCAGATTTCGGTCTAGGGAGAAACAGAAGTGAATTAATCGGCTTTAAACATAGCACCTATTTTTTGTGAGCAGTATAGTTATTCAGTGTTGCATTTAAAGTATATGATTTTGCTCCAAACAGATTTAAGAAAATGTCATTGGAACATTTTAGAGTTAAACTGCTCTTCTGTCTCTTAAGCTCACTGATTGTGAGCTTAATAAGTTATTTTTAACGTATTACTTATATAAGTTTTAATTCTTGACAATAACATCTAGGCCACACAATGAGTTTAGGTCCCTTTTTGAGTCTTAGTCCTCCCCCCAAGGTTTCTTCCTTTTATATTTAGGGAGTTTTTCCTTTCCACCGTTGCCTTGGACTTGTTCAATTGTGGCTTTGGGCTTAGATAATACAGATATTGGAAAGCTGCTTTTGTCTGCTCCGTTGTAAAAGCGATATAGAAATATCCTGAAAAACAATGTGATTCAGATTATTTCCTTATGCTATCAGTCAGTTATATACCAAATTTGTATCCGATGTTTATCTTAAATTATTTTAGTAGTTAGATTTGAGGGACAATTCAATTATATGAGATCAAATGGAGACTTGAAAACTTTCAGATGTTTTTCCAAATTGTTCTTCCACCGACACTGTCATCAGATAAATGTCTACGTTAATTAAGAAATGAATCGAGTAACCGATAGGTTCAATTTTACAGAAACCTGTTGGTGTAATGATATTTTCCCACCACCAGATGGAGCCAAAGCAATAATAATGCCCGTAGTCAACTATTACCAGGGGCGATTTGCAGAGCTTTGGAATGTGCTGAGGTCATTTTGTCTTGCATTTTTTATTTTGCCCTGTGATGTATTGTTGTTCGACCTTTTGGGACATTTCAGTCCAGGTTTCGTGACCGAGACATTATTATTATACACTTTAGAAGTAAATACAGATAATCATCGCTTAACATTTGGAATAGCTTCTGTACAATTGTACGTTGAGATTTACTTACTGTACTTGTAATTCGAGGAGGAAGAGCAGCACATTATTGTACAGATCCAGTCCCGTTGCTTGTTTAAGAAAACTTTTATGTGTTGTTATATGTGTCAGTGCAGCTGCTGTCCTACTATCTGGCCCACTAATATATGACTTAATTAGATTAATTACCTTAATAATAAGGATAATACCCTTGTGTATGTAATACCCTATGTATAACCAAATATACATGATATATTATAAAAGCCTTTTCAGGTGCTGTAAGTTCAAATTTTGGCTTTGCAAAGCTGATTGTTTTGGGCTATTAGGCAAGTTTCTTGACACCAAACTGCTCAGCTTGATTGTGAATATCTCTAGATAAATGTGTTTGATAAGGGATGATGGTGCCAAAGGCTGTATACTCATTCATTCATTCATTATCTTCCACTAATCCACATGGGGTCGTGGGCTACATGGCCGGTGCCCACCCGGCAGCTCTGGGTGCAAGAGCAGGAACAACCCTAGACAGGGTTCCATCATCAGACGATCCATCATCATGCCCACAGTCACACACTAAGGGCCACTTTTGGAGACACCAATTAAGTTAAGTCGTAATGGGAGGAAACTGGAGTAAACCCACACAGACATGCAGACTCCACACAGAACAGACCCAGGCCGCTCCACCCTAGGATTGAACCCAGGACCTTTTGCTGTGAGGCAGCGGTGCTACCCACCAAGCCCCCGTGCTGTCCAGGCCGTATAGTGTTTAATAAATTAGACAGGTTTAAGGACTTCAGTCTTTAGAGTGCAGGAACTCCCTCCATCATTTAGTCTCTTGGCGGACGATGTGGCGCCAAGGACCTCCCACTGAGGACTGATTTTAAAATCTATTTTGTTTTAAAATGCATTTTGTTCATTACTTTATTACTAACTCAAATATTATTATTTTATTATGCTATAATTATATTATTTACTTACTTTTTACTATTACTTTAATAGACTTTTAAGTATTTACATAATTAACATCTAGGCCACCCATGGAGGACGGGTTCCATTTTGAGTCTTGGTCCTCCCAATGTTTCTTCCTTCTACTTTCAGGGAGTTTTTCCTTGCCACTGTTTCCCTAGGCTTGCTCAATTTGGGATTGGCCCTTTAAGATTATGTAAGATTGTAACGCTGCTTTGAGACAATGCTCCTTTGTAAAAAGCGCTATATAAATAAATTTGAGTTGAATTGAATTGAATATTTCAGCAGCACCAGACAGGCCAAAACAGTTTGGGAAATCATGGCTCCATGCCTGATATCATAAGATATTAAAATGATTAAATAATCCTTCCCTTTATGGTTACTTCATATCCCTATGTACTACCGTATATCTATTCTTAACCTGAATTAGGAGGTACAAAGTAGTGATATACTTTATTTTTGTTATATTGAATATTTATGTACTTTAACTGGCCCCAAATCAGTTTGGGACGCTCACAGTACTTGATAGGAAGTACTTGATAATGTTGGAACAAACATTAATATATATTCCGGATCTATTACTTGCAATGGAAATCACAAATGCATGAGAAACATGCAAAGTAGAAATTTCACCAGCGTTTTCAAATTTTCTTTCAGATGTTTGGCCTTCTGCCAGCCCCGAGACGGTCTTGTGGAATATCCAGGGTATCTATAACACCTGTACACTCTGGAGAAGTTCTCTGGAGCTCCTGAAACCCTGACCAGATAAAGCACTAAAAAGTCAAAAAGAAATAAAATGGCATCAAATCCATGCATATGAAACTATGAATGTGCTTTCCCAATAAAGGAACCAGTACAGCGTTTGTCAAGAGCAGGTTTTATATCAATATGCACATCGTTCCTAACTGTCTACTGGCTACAAGGCAGTAAAAGAATAAATATTAGGACAATCCATTTTATGTTGAAGTTTTGTGAGAAGCAAGGACTACAGACAATGCAAGTGGATGCACCAAAAAGAAACGTTTCCTCACAAAATGATTTCATTCACAAATACCTGCTATAAAACACATTTCAAAAACAATTTCCTGGTTTCTTCCAAACCATGAATAAATACAATCAGTATTTGCACCACAATGTGGATTGTACTGTGCGGACATGAGCTAGTTCAAATACAAAACAGGACTACGAAAAACAAAGACTTAACGAAAAAGCAGTTAATGGTTGAAATATAAAATGTTAGCTTTGTATCAGAAAGAACTGCGACAGTGATAGAGAACAAAGAATGGCCGTGTAAAAACGTGGAACTTCAAATGGTGTGAACAAATCTTTCCAAATACACTGCTCACAAACATGAGGGGATATTTCAAAATGAATATGCAGAGATTAACAAAAGGAGCATTTGATTTTATTTCATTAAGCAATATCATCACAAAAACAAATGAAAAGTCAAAGAAAGTTGTTTGATTACTCAAATGAGATGCAAACTTTTTATCGTGACTGAGTAGCAAGTGACGTATTTATGAGGGTGAACTGAAATGTGAAATGTCAAACTGGACAAGAGTGCCCCACACTGACTGTTCAGTAGGGTGTATGATCACCCAAGAATGCCAAAACACACTGACAGTGATGGGGCACGGACAGGATCAGACTGTCCAGCAGTTCTTGTGGGAAATATCCCCAAATTTATGTGAGCAGTTTACATAGGATATCTCCTACTGGCCTTTCCATTTAGTTTAGTTGCTCATTCATAGACATCAGTGACATGCAGTGCATACAATCCCACCGTTATATAGGCAAATTAGCATGTGCATAGGCAGTAATGCTTATTTATAAATGAAGAATAAATAGCACCTTCTTCAGTATGCCAAGAAGGGGTTAGATAGCTATGGATCAGCCTCCCTAGTGAATATCATAAAACTCACTGGTCAGATTTCTTGTTTGTTAATAGACTCACATTAACAACCCATTAATAATATTTTCTAATGCTCTAAAACGCAGAGTAGCATTTTGCATTAGTTCAATCATGAAATAAATATTTATGAAATGTTTTACATACTGCCATTTGTTACCCCTTCTCCTAAGCGTTAGAAAGGTCTGACTGCATGCCACTGATATAGATACCTTATTATCTAGTTTAATTCTAACAGTTGAAAAAAACTCTTGTTTAGATCCCACAAATCCTGATCCAAATCCTGAACAGTTTGCACAAGAGTAACAAGCTTGGGCATAACATACAAGCAAAGGGACGTCAATTCCCCCTAACACACTCACATTCCATTAGCATAGGTAACATTGCTTTCCTGATTAATACTCTCTTTGACCTCTATGGGCAAGGCGTCGAAGAGGTGATCCTCCACGACGAGGCAGTTTCGGCGCAGGAGCCGGCACTGGCCAAGCGTCGCTGGAAGCCGGTCCAGACAGTTTCCCTTCAGCTCCAGCTGTGTCAGCTGCACCAGCTGACCTATTTTTTCCGGCAAGGAGGAGATGCAGTTGTGGCCCAGACACAAGGCGCGCAGCTTTGTGCATTTGAAAATTTGCTTGGGCAGCACTTCCACCTTGTTAGCCGTGATGGCGAAGTGCTGGAGGTTCTGCAGGAACCCTATATCTGGTGGAATGACCACGATGGAGTTGTGACTCAAGTCCAGATATCTCAGTTTAAGCAGGCTAAACAAAGAGACGGGTAAGGACTCGAGTTTGTTGTGTGAAAGATACAAGGACTCAAGGTTCTTGACATGGCTTATAGACTGTGGAATGGCAACGATGCTGTTGTGCCACAGTTTGAGGCACGTAAGCCTTTTCAGGTGCTGAAAGCTTATGACCTCCTCAATGGTCCGAATATTGTTGGATTTCAGGTCCAGCTCCTGTAAATTGGTCAAGCTAAATATGGCATGTGGTATTCTTTCCAGTTCACAATTGAGCAACTCCAGATCAGCAAGGTTCATCATCTTTTTCAGACTATTCAGTACAAAGAGTTTAGTACCGTCATTGTGTACCACAAGTTTGATCAGATGGGGGGCCAAGTCTGTTATGTTTGTCGGAATCTTGGTAAGGTTGCTCTTCAGATGCAGAACTTTGAGATGCCTCAGGTCCCTCAGGGATTCCAGACCGATCATCTTATTATTTTCGGAATTCAGATTTCCAACCAAGTAGAGCTCTCTTAGGTTCTTCAACAGGTAAACAAAGGGAGGTATCTCTGCAACATCTGTAAACTTGACATGAAGGCACCGTAGGTGGTCTCGGAGGAAACTGAATGCAGTCTGTTCAACTTTGGCAGGACAGTGATATAAATGCAGCTCCTGAAGGTTGATCATCTGGGAGATCTTTGCCGTTATTCGTGCTTCAGGGATCAACTCAAGCTTCAGTATCTCCACGTCACTAAGATCGAACACTGCGTCAGGAACCCCTGAAAGCATGAACAAATGGAGCTCCAATTTGTCCTGGGCATTCCTAGTCACGTGCTGCCGCAGTTTCTCAAACGTCCACTCGTGATTTAAGCTTATTTCACGCAACTTATTCTCGCTGACCTCGGAGAGGAATACACCAAAGCGTTTGGAATATAACTGGTCATACTGGTCCACCATGTGCAAGAGGAACGCAAAGTCATTCTTGACATCTGGTATGTCACTAAAGCTACTTTCTTCTCTCACTTTCTCAAACGAGTATTCTTTCAAAGGCCGCCGGAAGAGCCAGAAAAGTGTATGAATGCATACCAGGCCATAAACACAAATGAGAGCGATGTAGCTAACAAGCAGCTTCTCCAACATGAACGCCATGTTATGAGTGCACTGGAATTTCGTATAGCCAGTTAAATGCTTAACATTTGGCTGACAAACGTGCTCAAAATTAATGGAGGCAACAAATGTTGTAGTGTAACACAGGATCAAAATGAACTTTACCGTCTTTATTACAGTCTGAGCAACATAGAGTTTGTAGATCAAGTCGCTGTCCTCAACATGCACACGAAACTTCCTGACTTTCTCAAAAAGAGCCTTGGCTTGCTCTCCATCTTTCTTATCCAGAATCGTCATGCTTGGAACTTCAACCACAGGCTTCTCTGTTGGGAACTTAACACTGGACTTTGCAATCATAGGTGTGGATTGGTTCGGACTCCCATCTTCACTGCTGGTGGATAAATGCTTTGGTAACGAGGGTCCACCAGTCATTCTTTGCTTATTCTCTTCTGAGTCTTCGCAAGCGGTCTCTGACAAAGCTTTGGTGGTCCAAGGAGACTCGAAACACTTCCCCAATATGGAAACGAAATGCTCAATTTTTGAACTCGTCTTTGGATACTTAAACCAGAAGTTGCTGCTGACCATGAGGATGATGGTATGAATGAGTGCAAGATAGGGAAAGTACTTGGAATACCAGGGGAGTGCTTTATGGTAGCACATCTGGTTGACAAATACATACTGCTGAAAGTCCATATTTGTTTTCACCCCTGTTGGCTGAGGAGAAATCATAGCAGCAGTTTGGGAGATGTGCAACTGGTGCACCACTGTGTCAGGCAGGTCTTTGGTTGGCAAAGGGGTAGCTGCTAATGCCACTCGTTTTCCTCCTGTCCCAAAGCCAGAAGCTGTTTCTGGCGGTTTCTGTGTGGTGACGGGTTCCTCCCACGAATCCAGAACAGGCAAGCAAACAACCTGATCTTTGGTTAACTGCATTGTCCCGGCAAATATTGCCACCATGAGCATGACAACACCCAAGTAATCCATGAACACATCCCACCATGGTTTCAGGATTCGATAAGTTGGCTGGATGTCGTTCAGAGAGGCAACTTCTGTAAGAGAGAACATCCCTGCAGGAAGGAACATGAAACATTAGCATTACATTAAAATTAACATTAGGTCGTGAAAATATTATTGTGACAAAACCATACATGAATCAAATGGAATTTTTTTTTCCATTTGTTGAGTTTTATCATTGTCAGAACACAGCAATGGCTCAGGTGTAGGAATGATATAAGGTTACGGATTATAGCTTTAGTAGGTTATAACGTTGAAGCTGCTCTCCCATCATCAGTTCTAGACCCCAAACTAGGGTTGGTTGGTATTGATGTTATACCGTTATACCATTATACCGTCTTCCTAAAATAGCACGTTATACGGCATTACCAGCGGAGGGGTGTGAAACGGGTCAAACTTCACTGTATAAAAATAACAGTATTCACGTGTTTCATTACAAACGCATTTGTTTGGGAGGAGATTTGGGAAGAGAATTAATGTACCAGTTGACAGAGAGAATCAAGTCAGTGAAGAAATGTTTTGAAATCGTTATTCCTGACTGACATGAAGCTGTGACACATCGCACTGGATTAAACTTAACTGAAATATACTCGAACGGACCCTAATTCAAATTGTATCAATTCTCAACAGAATATTGGTAATTAATGAAAGTGTATAGAATAGTTAGCTGTTTAACTAGATGCTAAAGATTATGTAATGCTTCATTGCCACATAAACCCAAACCCTATGCTTACACTGGGCTGCCAGTTCACTAGTCTAGGAATGGTAACCATGATAA
The DNA here is from genome assembly GCA_034779995.1 of Parotocinclus haroldoi. NCBI lineage: Eukaryota > Metazoa > Chordata > Actinopteri > Siluriformes > Loricariidae > Parotocinclus > Parotocinclus haroldoi. The sequence continues at coordinate 4,599 of JAUZST010005471.1, read as the reverse complement.
TATTTATGAGCAAGCCTTTCTGCTCGTTATCCTTTTTCATGAGAGAGCTCTGAGCTTGCAGGTGCCTAACCAACTACACAACACTTCTCGATTACATTAATCTGACACTGGAGAAACACAGACTGTGCTATCTGCTGTGGTGTGGGGGCCAAAAATAATGTTTTCTAGAATATCAAACTACACGACTGGCTGTGATTCTCTTCAGTATTGTAGTATCACTTGGCTGGAAGAGTAAAAGCTCAAATACTAACATTGGTGGGTCAGAGGACACTTACATGCTTTACGAGCTCAAGCATTAGTGAAAGCTTTTGTCTCAAGGGCAAATGTAATGTTTGCCTTTCACTTATTTATGAACCTTTAAGGATAGATGAATCTTTATATCCATCCATCGTATGATTTAGCAAATCATGAGAAGAGTCAATAAACAGGAAAAGACAAATATACTTGGAACAAATGATGGAAAAGGAAGAAGAGGAAGCCAGCAATGAGATACAAGTGATTAAGTAGCCTAAAGACCCAAACACAGAACAGAATGTTTCTTAACCCTACAGGCAGACGTGTGCAGGGTTGTTTCAGGCTGCGCTCCAGAGCCTAACCCTGGAGAGCAAACAACTACATGTCAATCATGTCTACACCTCAATGTATTTCTGCCATAAAAATAGGAGGCACGGTGCAAAAAAAATGTGCATCGTCGAGTCAAATTGTGTGTTCTTTAATATACCATTTAATGCAACTGCATTTCTTCAACACCAGATGGCGTAATGATGTGTACGCATTATTTTTCATTGTCATTCTTCTAAAAAAAATTTAAGGATTGTTTTCGCTCTGTTATTGAATATATAGGGATGCTACATTAAAACTACAATTTTAATCCTTTGTTTCAATACAACAATGTGGTTCCACGTCGGAAATGAAAACGGAATGTCCTAGACAACATGTAAAATAAGTAACTGTGAGAAAATTGAATCGTATTGTGAATCGAATCACGGGCAGAGTGTATCGATCACAGCAATCTAATGGATCTTTTCTGAAGATGGGAGATGACAGTGTACAAGGACGCATCCTAATTTGATCACAATCATTTCAAACGCCGTTCCCTTTAGGCTAATAGCGTTGTATATTGCAAGGAATAGTTAACAGAGGACCATTTTGGACACAGAGAATTATAATGGGTTTTTCACAGCTCAAGTCAAATGTGATGAATTGTGTTTGCGTTTATTACCTAGTTAACTATTACAGCTCTGGTGAAATACATTTTGCTTTCTTGTTTGTTACTAGTGTAAGCTCATGACATCTAGACCAATCAAGAGTCTAAAACTGCACCGAGTTACAGATTAATGGAAGGTGTTACGGACATACAGTACTAAACAAAGTTCGGCTGATATTCTGCTGCTTTGGGATTTAAATTATATATATATATATATATTGATCACTGCACGTTGTAGTTTTACAGCCACAGACTGTAGTCCACCTGTTTCTGTATATTTTCTGTTATTCATCTTTACTGTGTTCACTTATGGTCAGGACCTCCCCAGGAACAGAACAGGAACTATTTGGGTTTTGGATCATTTTCAGCACTGCACACACTGATGTGGTATGGTGTGGTTTGTTAGTGTTTCTTGAGCTGGTATGATTAGATCAGACTCAGCAGTGCTGCCGGAGTTTTAAAACCCTGTTCATTTACTGTCCACTTTATTAGAGACATTTTTACTCCAACTTGTAGTTGTAAGACTGTCAGAGACAGTCGCTCATCTGTTTGTTTGAATTATCCTCTGATCCTTCAGCAATCGCAGGATGCTGCCTATATAATGCTGATGGCTGGATATTTTCTGTTCGGCACTGACACTGGGCTGTTTCAAAGTTCAGCAGCACTGCTGTGTCTGATCCATTCGTATCACAGTACAACGCACACTAACACAATACCACGTCAGTGACATTGAAGTACTGAGAATGATCCACCACCCAAGTAGTACCTGATCTGTAGAGTAAAGGGGACAAAAAGAATGTCAAGAAACAGACTGTAATCGTAGAACTACAAAATGCAGTGTCAGCTTAAACTTGAATAAAGGATAAGCAGAATATCAACTGAAAAATATAGAATGCCTAAGGCTTTTGCAGTACTCTACAATATTGTCCTGCATTTGAGATCCTACTCTTCTAATTTATAGAAATATTAATTTTGGGTAGTTTTTCTGTTAATTTACCACCATGTTTCACAAAGACACTGAACATGCTTCCAGACCAGCAGCAGATCCTGTTTGTTATTGGAGTACCACTAAAGTACAGTACCTCCTAGTCCTGATTTAGTAGCACAACAGATGGAAAGAGACCGTTACCATTCAGGCGGAACGGCACGACACGGCCATGGTGACCATTCAGCCCAGCAGTGGGAAAAGAGCTATTACATGTACAATCGTTTCCTGGACTCCAAGCCAGCACAGTACAAGCAGCGTTAAACCCTGTTCTGTGCTTTGTTATGCAGGAGATAAAAGTCAGTTTAGAGCTAATAAAAAGAGAAATTCTGTGTCACCCACCCAGTGAGGTCTTGCATATTTTCCGTTCTCAGATCTGACACGTCAAGACTTGCTTGAGCCGCATTCTTTCCCATCAGTGCACTAACTATTTAGGACTTTGTTCTAGTCCTTTGTTCAGCAGCCCTTAAGTCCTATTCCACGTTCGTAAAGCATGGCTTTGATGTCTAGACCACTGGATGTGAATGAGATTTGCATGAGAGATTTGCATCTGATGGTTTAAGTCACATTAGCCTTCCTGCGGCACTCCAGCGCGTTCTCACAGTGGGCGTCACGACACAAATGCTGTCCTCCAAGAGTGCATTAACGAATGTATAATTAAAGCAAATTACACCAATTACAGTCTAGAACGTTTGTCCGACCTACACCAGTATAAACAACAAACAGAATCCCTGTCTGTGTATATATTATCCTCGCTGCACTTTGAATTAGCTAATAATTCTAAATAGGTAATAGTAAATTCTTTTCATATTTGCACATTAAAAAATCCTACAAAACTGAAGGTAAATCCCATCTGGTAGCAGACAGTAACACTCACTTCACACTCACAGTAACAGAAGTATCACTTCTGGAGTCCATGAAATAAAAAGTGAACGTCTAAAACCTTGATAGAAATTTTTAAAAAGCACACTGAAGCAGGCAGTGGGAGAAAGTAGAGAAAACTCCTCAAAAGCCTCTTACCTCTAACTTGGGATCTGAATAGAAGGAGCATAATGATAATGATCATTAGAAATTAAGGATTAGGAGAATGAAACCACATGAACGCTTATGAGAAATGAAAAGTCAATACAAGATCAGTGCCAGGAGGGGGCACCCTGGTCAGCTTGCGACTCAGAAACTCCTAAACCTAAACAGTGGAAGCCCCTGTTGAGTTCAGACAGGGGACCCTGAAGATCACCGTAACGGAAACGAGACCCAACATATACACAATTGGAGTGACAATCATCACTTCTCCCGAAGTGGAATACAAGCCAGAGCATTATGGACCAGTACTCTGTTAACTGAGCCACTCTGGCTCAAATCCTGCCTCTGGCAATGTGAGTTCTGTCTGTCAGTTTGGATGGGTGTCTCATTGTGTGATGCACTGTCTGGGCGAGGAATCTCTTCAGCACCGGTTATCCTGCTGATCAACCAGGGTGTGTGAAACCAGTTGAAAGTATCGTGGCTTACCTAGATCTGTCCCCTTAAGTTCTTGTCTCAAAGCAGCTTCACAAAAACCTAGGCTCAAAGCCCTAATTGTACAAGACAGTGGCAAAGAAAAACTTTATATGAAAAAAATCTTGCAAGGACTCACAGAGGGACACAACCTACCTGGGCAGCCTAAATGACATTCAAAATAATTATTAAACTAAGTTAAATAATTAATATGTTTATAAACATTGTTTAAATAAACAGAAGCATTAAAAATATAATACATACAATCTAAGGATAATAAAGATTCCTTAATTATTAAGATTCTAAAATAGAGGATGAAAATAAAGGTGATCTCTCTGTTCTGCCAAAGGGGCTATTACTAACGTTGACTTAAGAGATGCCCAAACTTGTGTAACAAACTTCCCAATCACTTCAGGTACACCCATTGCTAATTTTATCTTTTTCACTAATGAACAGGTTAGTGGTTTGTAGTTCTACAATTGCAGACTGTAGTCCATCTGTTTCTCTCCATAGTTTGTTAGTCCCATTTACACAAACATCATGAACCATCACTAACATAATCAAAAACCATCAGCATTCTCTGTTTTGGCTCCTAAGTAGTGGAATAAACTTCCCCTTAATGTTCGAACAGCTGAGTCTATTTTGAGGCTATCTTCAAACGCCTCAACTAGCCCCCTCAGACTTCTCTTTCTCTCTCTCTCTTTCTCTCTCTCTCTTTCCTCTTTCTCTTTCTCTCTCTCTCTCTCTCTTTCTCTTTCTCTCTCTCTCTTTCTCTCTCTCTCTCTCTCTCTCTTTCTCTCTCTTTCTCTTTCTTTCTCTCTCTCTCTCTCTTTCTCTTTCTCTCTCTCTTTCTCTCTCTCTCTCTCTATCTCTCTCTCTCTCTATCTCTATCTTTATCTCTTTCTCTCTATTT
>JAUZST010005470.1:0-15558 GCA_034779995.1 Parotocinclus haroldoi | reverse complement strand
CTCTGTCTCTCTCTCTCTCTCTCTCTCTCTCTCTCTCTCTCTGTCTCTCGCTCTCTCTGTCTCTCTCTCTCTCTCTCTCTCTCTTTCTCTCTCTCTCTCTGTCTCTCTCTCTGTCTCTGTCTCTCTCTGTGTCTCTCTCTCTCTCTCTCTCTCTCTCTCTCTCTCTCTCTCTCTCTCTCTCTCTCTCTTTCTCTTTCTCTTTCTCTCCCTCTCTCTCTCCATGTGCGTGTGTGTGTATCAATAGCTGTTTAATCCTCTGTTTATACTGGCCTGCTATTGATTATGCTCCAGGTTTATGAATGAGTTTTGTCACTGTTTGCTCGTCTGGGGTCTTGCACAAAAACCTGCTTTGCAACAGTGTGTGTTTACATGCACTTGGGTAATCAGATAATGGGAACGCTCTGGGTTTACATGGTCCGGGCAATAACAGAATTTTGACTATCCAAACAGCCAATATTCTCACAGAATGAGAGGTGGATGTGATGTCAACTTCAGGCTTGATCAATTAAATAAGGACATTCTCAATTTTCCCAAGCATATACTGCATTTAAGAGTCTTACCAAATGTGCTTGGTAGCCATTTCGCAGAAAACACACCAAGTTTCAGGGTTGCCAGAACCTGTGAAATAAACAAGAAACTAGGAAACATTGAGACAAGCTGTAAATAAGTGATCTGATGATATGATCTGATGCATTGAGAAATCTGATTACTGAGAAAAAAACAGATCTCTGTATTGGATTTCTTAATCTGATTTCTAGACCCTAATTTGATGTGGGGAATCAGAGTATGCTCTTTAAATGACCACTTAAATAATCACAGAACTACTAAAATCCTATTAGGATTTAATTATTAAATGCCTGTAAACTCACTCAAAGTTAAGCCCTATTTAACTAAATCAAACTTGGGCTAATTCTGTCCTAATTGTGTTTCAAGTGTGAAGCCATCCGTACCCTGGTAAGCACCCAAAAAGAACCCCTGAAGAAATGGCTTTCAGTCCACCTCCAAACAATCTCTGGTGTTGTTTTATTGATTATTATTTATTTATTTGTTTGACATTGGTTTCGATATTTTGTTTTGATGGTAAGGATGCCAATGTGAATGCTAAGTGAACCAGGAATAAAATGCAACACGTATCATGTGATGCCTTGGTTCAGGACAGGTAACTCAAGGCACACACCCCTGGGTAACATTGAATTCCTGTACTTTAAAAGCAAGAGTGAAAAAATATTACTGCTTTCGTTACAAATCATACGCCGTTTTTCATCCTCTGGGTTAATCTGTTTGTGTCCAATGTGTTGATGTGCATTAAAGCCAAACTGTCAGTGTCAGGCTCATGTTGTGGTTATCCCTCTCACACAGAATTATGAGGGATTTGCGAGTGGGACGTTTGCACTAGGACTCAGTACTGTACCTCTTTATCCTCCAGTAAATAGAGGAATAGAGTGACGGGAGTATGCAGTTTGACTGAAAGTCACTGTTTAGCCTGATCATTACGAAATGGTCTGGACCATAATTTAAACGTACTGGATGTCGTGCACTTTACACCCTGTTGTTCAGGTATGTGTTTTTTAACATCTATGATATGTTCTATGAAATCACATGCTATACAATTTGGAAATTGTCCAAACATTATATAGTATATATTGTATTTAGCACTGCATGTGTACTGACTAATTAGTCAAGATGCTGCAGTGTTTCCCAGGCACTGTTTTTATATCAACTTTGACTGCTGCATGTTATTGTTCCATTTGCTTTACAATTTAAGTTGGGTAAAATGCTATCTCACTGCATGCACTCCATTCATTCGCTCAGACTGTCCTTACCCTGATCTCTCTCTCTCTCACAAATACATTTATGGAATGGGAAACCTAGATTTGGCAGCGTACCCTACAGTATTTAGGACACAAGCAGGTATTGCAGAAGAGAACACGAAACTCATAAGCATGCAGAAACTGTAAAGTGTTACAATTCATCATCACAAAACATTCTCTGTTAATATTTGTCTGGATTAATATGTTTGCACCTCTTATGCACATGTACATCATAGCCTTATTGTCAGAGTCGGTTATTATGGGATCTGATTCACCTACTATTATGCAGGATTTGCACTTGGGATGCTTGCCTTAGAGAAGAGAGCATGGTACTGAGAAGCATGCAGAAACTGTGAAGTATGCACAAGACAGCCTGATGCAGCACGGGGGTTCGGTGGGTAGCAAGAAGGTCCCGGGTTCAAACCCAGGGTGGAGCGGCGAGGAGAGTCCTTTCTGTGTCTGTGTGGGTTTACTCCGGGTACTCCGATTTCCTCCCACAGTCCAAAGACGTGTGTTAGGTGAATTGGTGTCTCTAAATTGTCATTGACTTGTTTATGTATGATTGGTGTTCAGATTAACTTGTGTATGGATGTAACCTTGTGTGTGTCGCTGGATGGCTTGTGACAAACTGTCCTTTCAGTGGGTATGTCGTCATGCTATGTGTTAATATATCACACGGCGACAATTTTTTTTTATTTATTTAAAATTAATCAGTGGGGATGTTCTGCAGCATGGTAGGGCTTGGCAAAACCCTCCCAACTATAGCGATTGGGAAATTATTGGCAGAATCACAGTTCTGGCACACAAAGCCTGGCTTTGGCTGCACTCTTCATTAGGGAAGAGTTTGTTTATCACAGACTGTACCAAAATCTTAAACAGCTGTTCAAAAATGTCTTCATGAAATAACTGCCCCAAACTGCTACTGTTTGCTATATTGTAAAGATAGCTTAATGTAGGAAGTTATGAAAATAAAATCATAGACCATAGTTGATTATACTGAGCAGCCAGGACACTACAGATATGCACCATTTAACAACGATCCAATCCATTTGTTCAATTTATTGGCCGAGGTCTTATAAGAATTGTAATATTTTATAATCGGAGATAAAAATTCGTCTTTTAAGTCCAGGCATAGAAACCATGAACAGCTGATTAACTTAACATCCAGTCCAAGGGAAAAGGCAGGAGTTAGATTTTAAGAGCAAAGGTCTACGTGTGTAACTACCTAACCAACCATTTGCTCACTTGCTTGTTAGCTCATATTTCAATTAAAGACTACTCTATTTAAGTTAATGTGTTTAGAGACTTTTTATGCAAGTTTGTGTTGATGAGTTTCTGCTACTTATCTATTTTCACAGCTTATTAACAAGCTGTAAATGACAAAATTTGAAGTGTATGTGCCAATCCTATTGTTATTGTTATACTCTCTATCCTATAATTATCTTGCTCACAAATGTAGGGAAATATCCCATAATTTCAGTGAGCTGTGTATATAAACTGGTTCACATTTACTCACTGAGTCTCTGTTTCTGATGTTCCATGTTCTTTGTAATGTTCCCTGGCAATGCATTTTTTTGGGTTCCGTCACACAAAGCAGGGTGTCCATCATACCATCCTCTAGTGCTACAGATTTCCCATGCATAGGGCCATAACAGTTAATTACTGTGTTTTCTATTCTTCTTTTTGCCTCGCGGTTCAAGTCCCCGCTTGATGCGGGGTCCGCTCATACCCACAAAGACGCGACGAGGGAATACTTTGACCGACGTGTCGAATCGCCTGTCGTCAAAGACACACACACACACAAGTTAGTGCAAAGATAGTGAAAATACCCTTCAAATTTAAATTACAGTTGCATAGAAATGTGACTATGGTAATGTCTGGTCAGCATCCATACAGCTCACAAAAAGTAGGGGATATTTCAATGAGCAGGAGGCAAGTGTGCGTATGATTGATAAGTATCAAGTGTGATAAAGTCATTGACGATTGTGCATTGAATTGCTTTTTTGGAAGCCTTCATCCTCTACAGATGTATACTTCTCACAAAAAGTGGTTCCAGTGATACGTGTATAAAAGTATATGAGCATCAAAAATGTAACTTAAGAATAGGAAATATATACAATCAGATAGACAAATCAAAATATGGTCATGCTATGGTTTGAACAAATAATGAGCAGGGACAAACCGTGTGATAGTGAAGAGTACTGTGGAATTGTCTAGATAAAAATGCCTGTGTGATTGAGGAGTCGTGTGGGAGCATGAAAACAACATAGAACAGGAAGAAAATGGTTTCCGTTACAGATTGTTCGCAATGAACAGGCACAGGATTTGGGGTTGGTTCCTTAAAAGTGGAAGTGTATATGGAATGAGAGTTCCTTATTAGCATGGGCAAAAACTGATTTATAGAACTGATTATAATTTGGATTTAATTTGAATAGTATTAATAATATTTGATATTGAAAAACGTACTTAATTCTACTGGGTTTACTGGACCACTTGCAGACAAAACAAGAGCTGGAGACACCCCACCCCTTTCATTAACCATCAGCTTCTATTCCCTTTAAAGAAGAGCCTCGTTTAAGCATTTACTCTCAGCTTTAATGTGTTTATGACTACTTAATGATGGCTTTGATGAAGTATTCATGGACCATGTTGGAAGCCACCCCCGGTCACGGACTTCAGATACAAATGAGCCATCAGAGTGAACATTACACATAATTAAACCTTACAATAAGATATTGATGTCTGCGGATGGAGTGTAAGGGTCCAGCTCACGATAAATCAATCATAAAGAGAATTCACACTCGCCTTCTAACTTCTGCACTCTCACCAACATGGTCCATGAAGATAAGTTGGTTAAGGGAGAACCATTATGAAAATGGACAGTCATATTTCCCTTAGCATTTGTTGTTGATGCTAAAGAGGAGCAGATATATATAGGCAAACACGTATAATGAGATACTGCAGGCATGTTCTTTTTATGCTTGAGTTTTGTTCATCGTAGAGTGAGCAGTCCAGTTGCCTAGTTGGCATTTAAAAATGTATGCTGTGACAGTTTTCAGGTCAATAACACGATTTGTCTTCTAGCAGCTATTTAAATTATTCATAGGCTCACTGATAGCATCTAATAGATCGCATGCCCATTCACTCATGCCTAAGAGACCATCTAAAAGGCAATCCACCCATTGACATTCTTGGGATGTGTAGAGGACCAGAGTGCTCATTGGAAACCCTAAGGGTCAGTTAACAGAAGTGATGTTTCGAACTTGTGTAGCTCCAACACGACCTGTATGGAGGAGATTTAGACTCTAATGCAATATTAATATAGCCATTCAGAGCAGGTTCACACCATACCTATTAAGACTCAAAGCACGTACAGATTTGAGAGCTACTTGATAATAGATAGTTAATATTAACATTTACTTCATTTACATATGAAGTAACTTGCAGTTGACGAAGGAAACCATCCAAGTTCTTGATAAGGTTAAGAACTTTGCTCATATGTTCAAAAGTGGCATTAATGGCACTAACGTCAACCTTCTAGTTAATAATCTAACAGTAATTAGCAATAATTAACCATTCCGTTTGCAAGTTCTCTTATAGGGAGTGACTTCCAACTGACTGTTACAGTCAAATCTGTCGAATATGGTTTTGAACCCTGGACCTTCTTGTCTGCTGTCCATCATTTTTACCATTCAGGGATCACAATCTTTGGCTCCTGTCTCTGAGAAGAAGTAGTTGTTCACCATGAGATGTGTTTAGGCATTCAGTGACCTCTAACCACTGTGAAGTTATCGTCGAGTATTATGAATAAGCACTATACAATTTGTTAGAAATACAGCTGAGTGAGAATCTAGTGAAGTATTACTTGAGTAAGCAATTTCACTCTACTGAACAACAACGTGGTGGCTTAGTGCTTAAGGTACATGACTGTCTACAAGAAGGTCCAGGGTTCCAAACTATATTCCACAGTTGCATGGATTGTAATGGTCTGTCAGTTGGAAGTCACTCTCTATAACAGAATCCACTAAATTAATAGGTAAGCTACTAGATTATTAACTATAAGGTTAAAATTAAAGTCCCATGAATGCACTTTTGGGTGCATGATCAAGTTTATTAATCAATCAAATTCCATCTGTGCCAAACCGCTACACTTAAGTCCTTGTGACAGACCGTATCCCTCATTTGCTTGGATTTTAAGAGTTGCAACTGTTAAGATAGTATTAATTGTACGTCATCCTGAAGAAGGGCGTCTGCTAAAATGCCTAGACATAAATGTCGATGAACAAACACTGCCCCAGTTCATCTTCCTAAGATGATAAAATTCCTTAGAAGAAAAATAAAACTTATTTCTAATCCCTCGGCTCAGTGGTGTTATCCTGGATCAGCTATTACTCTTTTATCTCAAGAGATTTTATTTCTCATGTGCTTGCTCACCCTTAAGTTTGTTTACCTAGGCCCAGTCACAATGAAATTGATAAATTTGTTTTTATTTGATACATTTTGACTTCACACTGTGAAGGTTTGTACAGTGCAGGGATTAATGGGACAGACTTGTAAACACTAGCAGATTCTTTCAGCCATTTATCAGAAATATGATAACAGACAATGTAAGCATATTTTTTTTTTGCAAGTGTGAAATGAAATAACAGAAATCAATCAAGCAAAGGGTGTTAAATAATACGTAAACAACTGAGGAATGAACGTCAGTAGAAGTGTTTCCTTGGATCTATCTTAGATCCTTCAGTTTAGAATGCATTTGATATTTCAATTCGGGTGGCAGATGAACTGGCTTGCATGTCAAAAAACTCATAAACACACTCAAAATGCTGTGCTGTGGGTTCACAAGGTCAGAAAAATCTGACAATCACACCTCAATAGATTATCATCTTTTCTGAGTTTTACACTGTTTGGATATACCTTGCAATAAAATATGTTGGTTAGGAGAGGAAGCAAGTCATGGAAAAGCCTGTTTGTAATATTTACAAATGAACATGTTTTAGAACATGGACCTCTTGAACCAGAAAACGGACACGTTTACGTCTCCATCACTACTTCAAAGCACTTAAGTCTAGATCTGTGTTTGCAATGTGTGCATTTGGAAACATGACTGCCACAAATTCTAAAACTAATCATGCCGAATGGTGAAAGATACATGTTGAAGATGCCTGTTGTCGCATGGGTCCTGGACTCTGAACCAGAAGGTCCAGGGTTTAAATTTCACCTCTGTCTAGGTACCTCTGTTGGGTGCATAATCAAGATCCTTAACCTACAACTGCTTGGACTGTATAAGTTGTTGCTATGGGTAAGGATGTCTGCTAAAGGTAATTGTCCACGTAGGTCAAACCAGCACAACCATTTCAGTGTTAAATGGTCCCTATTAAATTTATGATGGCCGATGATGACTTTGTAAGAGTGCAAGGCCACTGAATGCCTCAACTTCTCATGAACATCATTTGCATCTTCCCCAGAGATAGGTGGTGAACTACTGGGATATTTACCAGTTACCAGAGGATCATTGTATTCTACATTTTATACTTTTTAACAGATTTGTCTGCTCATTGTTCAGTCAGTAATGCTTGGAGAAACCAGCATTTTTGGAATCTCCCTCAGGCATGGTCAGGTGTGTACAATGGAAACTAAGGCTAAAAGCTAAACTCAGAAGCTGGTCTCCAGATTGGTGAGCTAGCTTATTAGACTGCTATACCACCTAAGCTCTATGGCTGAATATTCTGGACAATACTTGAGCCTGATTGCTGTTTCTTCACCTACCTAAATGAGCTGCACCAACAGGAAGAGCGAGGATAGCGTGTTTGTACTTCAAAAGTTCAGATCCATACTCCACCAAGTTGGGTGCTTGAGCAAGATCTTTAGGCATTAACCTTGAACTGCTTAGCTCAATTGTATGTCACTTTTGATAAGGACATCTGCTAAATCATGTGATCAGTCTTGAAGGCCATGTTCATTCACAATTGCCTTACAATTGGTTCTCAAATGAAAATGCTTCCTGCAATTACTACATTTGGCTTCTTGATCAGTCTGGCGAATTTTCCTTAGTTCACAATCACCAATCATGTGTAAAAAAGTGACAGATAAAGTGATTAACACTGACATTGTGAGACTCTACTGTTCCCTCTAACCCCTTTTCCTGGCATTTATAAGGAATGTTACTTTGACACAATCCACCTAGCATTGTTGCATTCCGAGTGTACTCCTTTGACTAACTGTTTGTCATAATGGAAATCTTCTAACGGGTCCTTTTCCAGTTCATACACTGTGTTCTTTCGGTACCAATTATGGCTCCATCATCAGGTCCAGTCTTCTCAACACATTATTCAGACCAACTCTCAACTGCCTGATCATGCCATGCCTACAAAACTTTCTCGATGAGGAGACAAGAACCTACAATGACTAAGTAATGTTGATTATGCATATATTATTGTTTATGCATATGTATTAATCATTTATATTTTGTATTTTATAATAATAATAATAATAATAATAATAATAATAATAATGCCCTAGATCTCAATCCAATTAAACAATGTGATATATACCGGATAGAAATGTCCCCTCAATGTGCTAATGTCTTGATCTACACAGTACTTTTATGTAGCTCTTGTAGCTTATGTAGCTCTTGATAAGAGAAAGGAAGGTAAAAGAATAAGTTAGTAAATTTGCTGCTGGTGAGTCACCAGTCAGTGGGACAGTTGAGAACTGACTAGCTAAGGGACATGTTTTGTGCTGTGGAGGTCTTGCTTTTTCTTGGGATGAAAAACCAAGTTCCATAGACTGTTTCCACAGCATTTGTCTCACACATGTCTTCATAGTGATGATCAGGAACCTTTAGCTGAGCCTGAGCCACTCACCTCAGATGCATGTGCTTATGTTTGTGTCTGACGCTGTCCAGGGTACTGAAAGGGGCAACACCTCGGGTTTCATTTAAGGTCTAATCATTTTTTTTTCTTTTAGCCTGCTGCATCGAGGTTGCATAGTATTAAATACACTCAAATACACACAAAATTAGGGGATGTTTCATTGTGGGATATTTATTTTTGATATATCTTCTTTTTGTCAGCACTATACATTTTCTTCTTTTTATCTGAAGGGATGTTTAAGGTTTTTTATATATTTTTTTCTCACCAATAAGAGATTGGTTCCTTTCATCGTTTTATCCTCATGTGTCATAGGGATCTCAGAAAATAACTGACTAGTATTTCATAAATAAGCTCACAGAGGCTAGGGTAAGTTGACTGATAGAAATGACAGGGGTGCAATCTATCCCATCCACAAAGCAAGCCAATTATGCTCTCTTGGACCATGGACTTCTGACAGCTGAGACATTGTCTGACCTTGCAATTTCCAGAACACTGAGTAATTGCTTCAGTGTAGTTCCTAAAGTTTTTAGCAGTGGTGAGCTATCTCTTACGCTATATTGACGAAGGTTTTGGGATGCTCCTCTTAATGAAATTAACTCCAGTGTTTCGTTCCATGTCGATGTAACAGGTGTATAAAACCAAGCAGTTTGTCTTTAGAATCATTTGTGGAAAAATGGGTTGTTCTAAAGAGCTCACTGAAATCAAGTGATTAAAATGATGCCTCAATTGCAACAAGTCAGTTCATGAAATTTCTTTGCCCCAAGATATTCCACAATCAACTGTGAGTAGAATTATTGATACGTGGGAGTTTTTAGGAACCACAGCAATTCAAAGTGCATGTACAGTTGTACATACCAAATGTAACTGTACCATGGACGTTTACAAAAATGGGGTTGCCAAGTGCTGTGAAACGAAGTGCATAAAAGTTACCAACACACTAGTGACTCATTAACTACCGAGTTCCAGACATAACCCGGCATCAACATCAGAATGTGCCTCATCAGCTTTACATCAAGCCTTGCATCACCAAGTCTAAATCCAAGTGGAGTGGTTTAAATATGTCGCTACTAGACGCTGGAAACTGTTTCAGCACAGTAACAACTCATTCATGCTTATACATTTACCTGTCCGGTAGATTCACTCTTGGTTTGGTAATTGCCAGGTGAACGGTACCTGCCTTACTGCACTGTGTCAATTGTAAATTTGGTAGGAGGGCAAATGCTGTGTGGTTTTTCCAGGGCTAGTCTAAGCCATAGCTTACAAAAATTAAAGGATATTTCAAAATGAAATATTCCATAATGATATATCTCTTAATATCCCTTTCTATGGGGCATTTTGCTCAATTGTATGCTTTCAACTTTGTGGAAAGAGATTGGGGAGGACCCTTTTTCTATTCCAGCATGCTTGTGCCCAATTTCACAAAAGAAGGTTCCTAAAGGCATGGTTTTGTATAAATCCTTTCCAGAAGAGTGGAAGGTGTATTAGCTACAATAGAGCTGCTAACTCTATGTTCATTTCTATGTATTTAAAATGTCATCCTGCAGGTGTAATGTGTAGGTGTCTAAAGACTTTTGTCCATATGACATTTCTGTCACACCAACTTAACAGGCCTGACAGTGTGCGCGCAGATAGAATTCCAGTCTGACTGGCAACATCTGGAAACACACCATTCATTCCCTTAATATTAATATCGCAACCCCTTATAATAGTGTATTAAGCTTTGTAACTACAATGTAATAACCATGTAATTAACAGTCCTTACACTGTCATACATTCAAATACAGACAATACGTAAACAACCAAAAAACAGATAACACCACATAACCAACAATGCATCTGGCTTCATGTTTTTCTAATACTTGTACCTAATCACTTAATCAGTTACTTATTTTCTTTGCTGACCAATAACTTTGTTTCGACAACTGTCTTGTCTTCTAGGTTCAGTTTTGCGGACATTGCTGTACAAAATTGATTGCTTTTTTTGTACACACACATCCCAAAATCCCACTAAATTAGATGTTTTTAATGAGGGATGTCTGATTCCATTCTGTATCACTAAAGCTTAATCCTGGATCATGCCGCCAACCACCATTTTCAGACATTTATGATGAAAGCTACCTAATTCAGGCACTACAAAAAATAGTCTAATGTCTTTTTCTTTATTTAAGGCATGCCCAACTTCATTAAGTCTCCGGAGGATCAGACTGGCATTTCTGGAGGTGTGGCTTCCTTTGTGTGCCAGGCGGTCGGGGAGCCCAAACCACGCATCACATGGATGAAGAAGGGGAAGAAAGTCAGCTCCCAGCGCTTTGAGGTGTGTGTGTGTGTGTGTGTGTGTGTGTGTGTGTGTGTGTGTGTGTGTGTGTGTGTGTGTGTGAGAGAGAGAGAGAGAGAGAGAGGGAGAGAGAGCGATGACATCTTAACATACGTATGACAACGTCAAACTTGTCAAAAATGGTGGTCAGTATTTAAAGTCATTTCCAATTTGTGGTGGACTAGTGATAGAAGTGTTATTGGTCCTGTATGACGGTGACTGAATTAGTATCGATGTGGCCTTGCCCCTGTCATGAATAGCCATCAATGCTGATGTGACATTATCAACAATCTATGTGATTGTGCAGATGTTCACTATGTAAATACAGCTAGGGTGCTGCCATTTTTGTCATATTGGTGTGTGTGTACGTGTGTAACAGGTTATCGAGTTCGATGACGGCTCGGGGTCAGTGTTGAGGATCCAGCCACTGAGAACACACAGGGATGAGGCAATCTATGAGTGTACAGCCACCAACAGTGCGGGCGAGATTAACACCAGTGCCAAGCTCACCGTCCTTGAAGGTAGTGTGCAGTTCTACCAAAGTCAATTCACTTGAATTCTTTTTGCAGCAAAAACTTATTGGAAACATAAAACACTGTGAGTTCATGTCATCAATCAGCAATCATAAGAAATAACATCATATTCACTTGGCTGCATCTTAAACTGAATACTACTCTGAACGACCACTTTATTAGAGACACTTAGTTGGGTCCCCATTGACCTTCAGAACCACAACAATGTGCCATGGCTTAGATTCAACCATGTACTGAAATCTTTTTGTAAGGAATATTGATCCATATTAACAGGATAGCTTTTAGCAGCTGTTGCTTCTCAATAGGTCGTTCTGCCGCGTCACAGATGTGTTCTATAGGATTATTGGACTGTAAAAGCCATGGAAGCAAGGGCAACTCAATTTCATGTTCCTGGAACCAATCCAAGAGTATAGGACCCTTGTAGCCTGGTGTACTGTCCTGCAGACAATGTCATCCTATCATAACGTAAACAGCATCCCTGAAGGATGTGACCTGGGTCAGTCACAATGCTTAGGTAAGCTCTTGTATCCAGACGCCCATACACAGGTATCAGTGGAGTGAAGGTGTGCCTAGAAAACTTTCCGCACACTATAACTCCACCTCCAGCTGCCTGAATTGTTGACATCTGGCTGGAAGAGTTCGTCAGTTCATGCTGTTTGTTTCCCGTCAGCATGGTGCAACAGAAATTTGTATTCCTCTGACCAGGCGATGTTTTTCCAGTTGCCAGTGATTCAATTTTTGTCCTTTACCCAATGGAGTCTTGCCTTAGACTGGAATGGCACTCAAGCTGGTCATCTGTCCGTTGTTAGCTGTAGCAACAGCATTGTTTCTCTGAAGTTTGCTTAACTGTGTCTGTTCTTAAGAACACTTCTTGACATCCTCCGCTGACCCCGTTTGGCGACGAGATGTTTACGTCCACAGGTCCCCCAGGATCTTTCTGGGTTATTTTCAGCAACCATTCTTCATACACTCCCCAAACCTTTGCATTTTTTAAATACTGGCCCTGACTACTTGCACCAGTGACCATGCCTCCTTTTGAGGGACAGATTTTCCTTATTGTAATGTGATTTCACACAAAAACCAATCCACACAACACATAGTAATTGCTGCACCTAAGGTCACAGATTTAATTCCCATACAGGGAAGCTCCTATAGGACTCCTAACCCTAATAAAGTGGCGACTAAGTGTAGATATTTAATGCATGTAATGTAATACCATCGGTACTAATTTAATATATTATAAGTAGGTGTAGGAGTAGGTGGCTGACGCTTGGTTAAAAGGACCTGCTAAGTGAATGAACATAAACTGTTGTCTAATGATGGCTAATGTTAAAATATTGTGTTTTATAATCAGATGAGGGAGTGTGTATGGGTGTGTTTCCTCCCTTAGGTTATAAGCCATTACCAATGCACAGGAGGTTACAGAGTATGCAATTACGATAATGCACTACTGACAAAGTGCTAACCATGCTTCTACAGTCCCCACGCCACACTAAACTGCATGGGTGATGGGTTTTAAACTCTGATAATGTCGCTAATAGGGCGAGCTAAAGAAAAGTGTATGCGTGTGTTAGCCTATAATTTGCTAGTTTTCTTAGTGTGTTTGTGTTAACAACTATATGCTTGTGCTCTACATTTAGAAGAATACACTGTTAGGTGAAGATATTAATATCTGTCAGTCAACACATACACACAGCCGACAGAGCTGCATCCAGCTGACATAAAGTGGGTTTAGCAAATTAACAATTAGTCAACTATTCATCAGGCACGGACACACACACACACACACACAGAGTGTTGCATTGTAGATAAATTGCCTTTTCTAACTCTCTTTTTAAAACCAAAAGAGACATTTGCTTTAGGTTACTTAGGTTAATGTTAGATGTAGGTGTAATGTTATTAAACTGTGGTATTGGGTTGTCAGTGGATAGTCTGGGAAAGAATGACGAAAGCGTGCGTGTGTACGGGGGCACACATGTGTTGGGACATGTCTCTATCTCCCTTTTATAAACCCAAACATTAGGCTCAAACACATCAATAAACACAACATCAGACACATGCAGGGAAATGAAAAGAGCTACAGCTCACATCTTGGTAAACATATGGGAATTTCCATCGACATAATGATAACTGTAGCTGCTTAATGCAACACATAACCCTAACATTAACCACAGTCACCGGAAGCCACATCTTTAGTTTTTTTTTTTTTAAAAGAACAGAGCAGCAAAATGTTCCCACAAGGTTCGAAGTGTCAGCTTTTTCCATCCTTGTGGAAATCTCCACAATTGTAAAGAAATTTGGGAGGCACACACATACACACACACACTGCTAAAGACTCAGTGGGGTGTGTAACCTATATGAAACAAACACAACACAGTTAATGGCTTTATAAAGAAACTGTATACACAGTAAAAAAAAGTGTAAGTAAAAGTGTTTTTAATTGAAAATGGCAGGACTTTTTTTATCCTCTTGGGGACATTTTATTAAAAAAAATATTATTTTTTTTATTCCCAATACGCACACACGCACATATGTTGTATTTTTTAATACTACTGTTGTTTGTAAAATGTACTGAAATGTCTTTCTGTCCATTTGGGTTTTTCCTTAGTGAGATACAGTATAAACTAGGAACCAAATCCCCCCCCACCCCCCAAAATACACAAATAAGATGGAATACTCACACAACAGAGAAGTAAAATAGCTAAATTACATATGAAGACATCAGATAAGTAACACTGAAATGACACAAATATAACTTCTATAGGATATCATTCTTTCTAAATTAACAGCATTCAGGTTTAACTCTATTATTGTATGTGTGTTTATGCTTAAAAGTAGATCTGCACTGTGTATGGCTGCTTTTGAGTTAGTATGCATTGTGAGTGTGTATAGGCAGATCCTAGATACAGCATGTTAGTACTTAACCAGGCATACTTCTCCTGTAAACACACACACACTCTCACACACACACGCGCACTGCTTCGGACTCAGTGGTGTGTAACCAATATGAAACAAACACAACACAGTTAATGGCTTTATAAAGAAACCGTATACACAATTACCTGGGAAGTTACTGTTGGGGTTAATTGTGAACGCACCTCAGAGTTGCAATCCCATTAAGACTGACACATCAATATATCAAGACAAGACCGAGTACAATCCCCAGGTAATTACAAAAAGGGCTCATGTGTGATCAAAGGCTGGTAGCTAAATGGATATGCCTCACCGTCTATTGTGATGCTGTTTTATATAATACTCTGCAATACTAGATGAGACCCGAAAGTAGAACGTATCTCAGCCAATCAAATTGCAGAGTATGAGTTACCTAAGGTATAATTCCTATTATTATTCTTAATACTTTGACTGATAAAGATGATGGGTAGATCAGTTAGACGTTAAACTTTGCTTACCTGTATGTACACTGCTTAGAAAAACTGGGGGATATTTTTTTGAGAGCAGTGTATTTATTTGGATGTGATTTTTTTTTTTTTTTATATAGGGGTTTCAAAAATACAGGTTGTTGTTGTGTTGCTACCGAACACCGCCATGGCGTAACTCTAAAAACAAAAATGCTACACTGCAAGTGTATACCTTTTGAAGGATGACACTTTAATGAGTGACTGCAACTTAATAGAGAGGAAGGATCAGATGGTTGTGGACTCAATGGTGTTTGGCTTGGGGATGATCATTAATCACTGAAAGATCATGTTGCTCTAATGATAGGAGCAGTGTGTTAGGTGATGAAATAAGACGGTTGGATTGGGTGTTTGTTTTGGGTGTGTTATGACCTGATGAGAACTTTTCTGCCTTGCCTCATTGGGCATATTCAGCACATTCACCTTTCTGTGTGGAGTCTGCATGTCCTCCTTGTGTCTCCGAGGGTTTACTCTGGGTACTCTGCCCAAAGACACTCATGTTAGGCTAATTGATGTATCTAAAGTGGCCCTTAGTGTGTGTCTGTGTGTGTGTGTGTGTGTGTGTGTGTGTGTGTGTGTGTGTGTGTGTGTGTGTGTGTGTGTGTGTGT
>JAUZST010005469.1:0-15559 GCA_034779995.1 Parotocinclus haroldoi | reverse complement strand
CACACACACACACACACACACACACACACACACACACACACACACACACACACACACACACACACACACACATGTACACACATACGTACACACATACGTACACACATACGTACACACATACGTACACACATACGTACACACATATACATATATATATATATATATATAAAAAATCCAAAGTACAAAGGTTTTCACGGAAAAGCTGCAAGGATATTTCGGTGTGCCAGTACATAAGTGTATCAGCACCAAAGAACTACTGCAAATTTCCCAACGTGATCACAACTTCTAAATATTTCACTGAGAAAAAATAAAGATGCTTCATCAAAATATCTATCTAACATGCACCACAAATACTGACATTAGGAAACTAGGACCAGAAAGCTCCATAGTCACAGTTTATATTTGCAAAAATGTGGTAGACACTATAACGCCCTCAAGCTGTGGTGCCCGAGGCCCAGCACAAACATTTTCATTTACAACATTTACAGAGATCATTGACTCAGTCACTACACTTACGTTCCCAAAACATCTTTGAAGTCATAGATGTCTTTGATGTCAGACGTCTTCTTCTTCCACAAGTGTCCATCCTCATCCAATGGCATTTTGTGACGGTCAAATATGGTGTAACTGAGAAACAGGGAAAGCATAGGTCAATCATACAATGGTGAAAGTGTAATTACAGTGTTGATTTTTGGGCGTGGGCTTGTATTTAACTTTTTAAAGTCAAATTTGCACTGATAAAATGTCTAAGTCAAATATATTTATACAGCCCTTTTTACAGTGAAGCACTCTCAATAAAATCAGATTTACTAATATCTAGGCAAAGCCCCAACTGAGCAACACTGGGGTGACAGATGCAAGAAACAAACTCCGTAAATATTATAAGAGAGAAACCGCCGGAGGACAAAAATGGACCAAAAATGTATTATCTAGAACACCCAAAGAAATTAAGATGTAAACTGCGTAGTCTAATTTATACGTGTATAGTAATAGTTTAAAAAAGAAGCTAAATGTAAACATTAAGAGAATATCATAAGTAAAACATGAGCCTAAATAAATAACACTATAAACAATTAAAAGTAATTAATACTGTGGGTTTATAGTAATTGTTTACACAAATACAATATTTAAAAAAAATTAAAGACCACTTAAAGAAAATATAATACATAAAGGGCTGCATGGTGGCTCTGTGGGTAGCACTGCTGCCCAACAGCAGGAAGGTTCTGGGTTCAATTCCAGGGTGGAGCAGGGTGGAGTCTGAAGGTCCTCCCTATGTCTGTGTTGACTCTGGGTACTCCGGTTTCCTCTCAAAGTCCAAAAACACGTGTGTCTTTCGGGTCATTCGGTCACTCTAAATGGCCTGCTAGGCGAGCTAGTGAGGTGGCGTTAAACACCACCGTAGTGGTGTGACTAGCGACGTCTACAAGGTGTCTGACAAATTGGTCGGTCAAAGTGCTCAAGGTGAAAATACATAAACTAATAATTAGTGTTATTTATAATAATTAGTTATAATTATAAATATATATATATATATGCACACACATCAATGCCAATTGAGAGTAAACAATTAACCTAACATGCATGGACTGTGAGAGGAAAACAGGGTATCCGGAGTAAACCCACGCAGACACGGGGAGGACATGTAAACTCCACACAGAAAGGACACAGGCCATCATTTAAAGAACAAACACTTGGTGGAGTATGGTGAGTTTTTTTGAGAACCACTGCAGAGAATAAAAAGAAGGTATGTGATCGTTATAGGTGACCGACACTCATGGGTGATCGGTATCGCAGCATAAAACATGATCGGAGCATCCCTACTAATAATACCTAGACCAAGTAATAGCTTAAAAATCTGTCACACCTGCTAAGGGGGAAAAAACACAATAAGCTTGGTATCAGGATGCAACATGACAGGTTAAATATCATCACATGGACACAGTGCAAACAACTAGATCTTATCAACCTAAATGCTCAAATACACCCATCAGTCAAAATATTAAAACCACCTGATCTGTAGCACTGCTTAGGTATCTGTGACACACGTTTACAAACTGGAATGCATGCACCCAGGGTTTCCATGCAGAATATTGCCTAGAGCAACACACAGACTTCTTCCAATAGTGCGTCTTGGTGCCAATCACTTCCGCAGGCCAATGGAAGTTTTACTCACTGGAAAAGAAGACTTTCTTCCGTTGTATGGCACAATATGTGCGGCACACTGTGATGGACATTCCTCCCATAACCAGCATTTCTGTAACTTTCGTTCTGTCCATATTGTCGATTGTTGGTGACCTTGTTATGGAACTATTATACTTCAGGGTCTTCAGGGACCTTTAGACAGATCACATTTTACCTTCTGTTCCTAATCCACCAAATCAAGTTATATGAGATCACTAAATATCTGTTGAGAGATAACAGAAGGAAAAATGTAGACCTTCCCTTAGGCTGTTCAAAGAGGCTTGGTCACTTTGAGTCTTGGTGCTCCCAAGGATTCTTTCTTATAATATTTTTTGTCCTCGCCACTGTCATCCATAGATTGCACAATTAGGGCCATGAGCCTAGAAACTTGTAATGCTGCTTTGAGATACAGACACTGTTGTAAAATAATTAAATAAACACATTTGATGTGATTTGTATTTGACAACAGGACGTAATCGGCAAATAGTGATATTAAGGTCGAGTTCTAAATTCCAGAGAATAACTTTGAACCAACAACAAAAAAGACCAAGAGAAGAAAGAGCAGAAAACAGAGAGGTTTGACCTTTGTGTGATTTTTATTCAATAAATGCATTTTGTATTATTTTGGGACAACTGAGAAAGAACCCAATATGAAGTATACTTCACTGTAATTCCAAGAAAGACGTGGATTTATTACTTAATGTAATCGTATTCAGCACAAATAATGTGTTAAAGTTAGAAGGCATGTTTGAAACTGCCACCAAAACCCAGTTATTTGGCTGTTTGGTGTAGTCCCTCTGTGCATGTGTGTGTGTGTGTGTGTGTGTGTGTGTGTGTGTGTGAGAGAAAGAAGACTGTTGCTTGCACGTGAGAAAACAATTTGGTGGCCAAAGAATTGTACAATAGGACTCACTAACCTATGGTCCTCCTTCCTCTATTTAGAGGTTGTAGGTGGCTGAGAATGTTGATAGACTGGGAAATGGGATCAAACTGGGACACAAATCTGGGAAACAATAATGATTAATGAACTTTAAAGAACTTTCATTTCAGATTTGCTTACTTGCCTTTCAAGACATCGCACACTAAACTGTTTATCTCAATATCTACATGATTACATCATTTGGATCACTTTTAATGTGTTCACTAAAACAGTCGGAATCGATTAATTGATAAACTGATTGTTAATCGGATTTCCATTATACACATCTTTGCAGTTCTCTTTCAGCTCTGTGTGAGTTCACCCATTTGAAAAATGCATTAAGTGCGGGATCAGAGAGCCTCTTATGGGCCAGAGAGATGTTCATTAAAGTGAAATGTATCGCATGCTGACTGCAGGCTTTAGAGATTGCTCGTTCCGATAATACAAATGGGTGTATCAAGAAGCGTTGAAATTCAACACTCAGTCATTGACATTTAGAAATCTGCCATGCCCTCTTCGGTCAGACTGTGCTCTCACACCTACTCAGAACATCGAATTTAACACAAGTTGGTAAATTATTCTTGAACCATCTAAAATGCACATTGTGTCTATATTTAGGGGCAGTCACACTGAATAGAATGGGTATGTCCATCATCAGCAAAACACACACACACACACACACAATTCTAAAGCTTGAATAGAGGGCTCAAAATAGCTGGCTTAATAACAGTCCACTTTCCTAGACTCCAGAGACGCATGCCCTGCCAAGATGATCTACACTCGCTGACTGTTATCAGGTCAGTCTTAAACTTGTTTTGGTTATATCTTCCAAAATCCTTTTGGAGACCACGATGATCTAACGGGCATTATGTTCGTTATATTTTGCTATTACCAGTTACCAAAGAATGAATTTCCCACTTTCACCTTTTTCCTACTTCCATCCTTCAGCATTTTAGGGAGTGTATTTACCATGGTTACTTATGTTTTGCTTTTTAGTACACCATGTTTTTGCAAAAGCATCTATTGCTTAAAATGGGTAGAAAGAATTGCAAGGAAGAATTGTTTGTTCCTTGTTTGGTATAATCAAACCAAAAACTGGATGCCAGTGTAGCTCCTGAGCAAGTCGAGGTCCTCCATCGGAAGTTCTAGAGAGCACAGCCTTCACCAAACCAGAGGGACAGCATTTCAATAATCCTGAGTGCCTTCTGTCTCTTGGAGTTGCAATAATGACCCTCTACTGATTCGCCTTAGGAGCTAGAGATTGAAATACTTGGTGGATGTGAGACACGTCCCTCAAAGGTCAGTAGACGTCAGTGTAGTGTGGAATCAGTGCAAATACTTATGGCTGTCAAAGAAGGCCAGTATCTCAAACTTATAGCACAGCTACGATGAGAATAACATGAAGTAAGTTTTTTCCGATCATTTTAACTCGGGTCACTGTGATGCAAACAAACTTGCCACCAAACTGGGACACAAATCTGGGAAACATTACAAATGAAACTTTAAAGAACTTACATTTCAGATTTGCTTAAATATCTACATCATTACATTATATGGATCACAAACTGCCACCACCACTCAAATGCAATAATATTGTCAAATAAGAATGTTAAAAAAAAAAAATTGTATTAGTGTGTCAAAATGTTTCCATTGCTGTTTGTTCGACACTAAATATATAGTTATTTATATAACCCTGCACATACATACTAGTGGACAATATTAGCTAAAGCAGAATGCACGTATTACTTTTTAATAACTGTGTAACCTGAGACGTCTCTGACGGAGACTGTGAAGAAGTTATAATGAGAACGCACACGCAAGCACAGACTCTGCTGTCACACAGAAAATGAGCAAAGCTGTACAAGTTGGTGTCCAAAATATTAACCTCAACATTCTGTGATCTACACAACCCCAATTCCAAAGACGTTGGGACGTTAAGTGTGCCATAAATAAAAAACAGAATACAATGATTTGCAAATCCTTTTCAACCCATATTCAATTGAATACGCTACAAAGACAAGACATTTAAGGCTGAAATGGATAAACTTTGTTTTTTGCAAATATTTACTTATTTTGAATATGATACCTGCAACATGCAATCCACAGGTGAGTGCCATTGGGTATTAAGGGAGCATCCCAGAAAGGCTCAGTTGTTCACAAGCAAGGATTAGGCGAGGTTCACCACTTTGTGAACAACTGCATGAGCAAAAAAGTCCAGCAGTTTAAGAGCAACATTTTTTAATCATGTAATTGAAATGAATTTAGGGATTTGATCATCTACAGTCCATAATATCATCAAAAGATTCAGAGAATCTGGAGAAATCTCTCCAAGTATTTTTAATTCAATAATGAATGCCCGTGACTTTTAATCTCTAAGGCGGCACTGCATTAAAATACATGACATAATTCTGTAACGGATATTACCACATGAGCTCAGGAAGACTTCGGAAGACCATTATCAGTGACCCAGTTCATCTCTCCATCTACAAGTGCAAGTTAAAACTCTACCATGCAAAGAGAAATCCATATATCAACAAGACAAAAAAACACCGCCGGCTTCCCTGAGCCCGAGCTCATCTGAGATGGACTGATACAAAGTGGAAAAGTGTCCTGCGGTCTGATGAGTTCACATTTCAAATTGTTTTTGGAAATCATGTACCGTGTTACATCACTTTTCCTTTGAACAACACTTTAGTGTTTGGGAACAGGACACTGAGGACACTGATGATTGAAGCTTTGTATGTGGAATTCTTTCCCATCTTTGCTTAATTTACAACCTGTTGAGTTGCTCAACAGTCCGGGGTCTCTGTTGGCGTGTTGTGTGCTTCATAATGCGCCACACATTTGTCTGTATTTGTTTCATCGGACCGCATGCCAATCAAGTTCCAGCACCATTTGGCAACACCCGGTACTTGTCTGTGGTTAGATGACAGAAAAGGCTTTTTCCATGTTCTGCCTTACAAAACATCTATAGGCATGAAGGTGAATTCTGTTTTTAGTTTAGGTGACCACATGATGCTACTTTTTCTGCGCAGTCATTATTTTTTTGAATTTTTATTGAACTGGGGGACAAAATAGACTTGTAAACCTTCTCCAGGTAGGTTTGTCCCTGTTCCAGCTGATTCGTACTTTCTAAATATTATCCAAAGTGAGTATTTCATGTGAGTAGTTTGTTATAACCAGTGTCTGACTTTATTGTACCCTATTATTATTGTACCCTGTTTATTCACTGTTTTATTTAGGGTTAATGTCATGTTCAACCTTTATAGGTTCCTTTCATGGCATGATAGGTTTAGTCCTATCAGAGATTTTCAGATGTGCCTTTCCCGTCTCACCTTATTTTATTCTGCTCTATAATATTTTATTCTACTCTATAATATTTTATCTTACTTACTGTAATATATAATATCTAATAAATATCTCATTCCAAACAATTCTTTTTTATTTCCCCAGTTTGAATTCATTACTTTTTGAATGCTTGTATATTTGATTTGAAAAAAAGTGTTTAGATTTGTCATGCCAATAGAGTAACTGAATCTTGAATCTTGTTTTCTTTATTGTTTGATTATTCCCTTCATGTCTAATGTCCTTCAGTTTTATGTGCATAAGTAAGCCCATGAATGCTTTGTCTTTGTTTAAACTGTCTTTCAGGAATGGAGATAACAATAGCCGTTTTCTTTCTTTCTAGTATTTTGTGCAGTGCATTCACTCAGGATTATTGTTTTATTGTTACAGGTACTTGCCATGTCAAACACCGGGGTGGTTCTTTTATTAAGTGGGTCTGAATTAGTTTGGAGTTTCCCTGCATTGTGACGGTCAAGACAGTTTAGTTATTAAACCGCGTGTTCGCTTGTGATAATTTTCTTTTGCCTCAGACTAAATTTAGCTCAATAAAGGGTTGGATTTTTTTCGAATTTTTTCTAGTGTGATATTAAAGTTATTACACCAAAAGGTGAATTTATTATCTCTTTCCCATCTTTTCCTACTGTGCCAACAATTATTGAGGGGACTGTATTGTGTCAAGTGAAAATTAAGCTAATTAACTGCACATCTAATCTACCAAACTGTGCCAACAGATCTATCAAACTCGGCCAAATGTACATGTAATTCAGTGTATGCCTACAGGCCTAAAGATAGCACCCAGAATTGTTATTAATAACAGTTATATGAGGATGGAGGTACCCCAGTTGTTGTACTCTGATCAGTTCTTGTTTTAATTCTGGTTGAGAGTTTCATGACATGGAGTTGGTATTATGTCATAACAGTCGCACAGACTTATTCACCGTTGATGAATAAGGGTTCTTATGCTTGGTGTAGGGTCTCTGGAGTCTGGAGTTAGAATCACTGAGGGGTGAAGCACAGCTGTGTTTTATCATGCTGAAATAATTGTGTTTTACCTGAACAGGTGGTCTCTGGAGTGTCGGGGTAGCAGTGGGGGTAGGTGTGGGTGAGCCCTGCTTGATGATGGAAGGAGCCACCGGTCTGGCCATGATTGGAGCTCCAGGAGTCTGCAGAGAAATATCCATCAATTATAACATTATAACCAACGGTCTACTATTGTGGAGATTCCGCACATGCCACGCACACCCTGTTACTCCAAAGCATGGACTCTACAAGACTCCTGATGGTGGCAACTGGCACCAAGAGGTTGGCGGTAACATTGTTTCAGTATTGGTGACATCATGTGTTATGCCATTACCAAAGGTTTCCCAGCATACACTGCCCAGAACACGGTCAGTATTCAGTATGCTTCACCTACCAGTGGTTTTGTTGTTACGGCTGATCGTTGTAACATAACCTTGAAGTTGCTGAATAAGCTAAACAATGATGAAATAAAAGTAAATATAGCTTTTTCCCTTACAGGTGCTCATGTGACACAGCGGCAATTTGCTAGTTCACCACTGTGATAGCCCATGTTTTAGTCCCAGGTCAAACATTTTACAGATACTGTGATTGAAATAGCGAAGGGACAATCAGGGGATTGGCCCCCTACTGATAACTGGTGTCCCATCCAGGGCATGAGTGTGCTTCTTCAAGATAGACAGACTCCTAATGCGCCCCCCAACATCCCCAATCCTGGGTGGTAAAAATTGTCTGTACCTGTATGGTCTGTGGCCATCTGTACCTCCTAGTTTTACCAGTGCACAAAAGTGATTCCTCAACATGCATTTGAATTATAAACATTCTTCCATCCTTATCTGTACAAGGTTTAGAGTTTTGTAGGACATGCATGGGTGGATATATGACATATAAAATGGGAACGTTGCACAGTGTGGGGTAGGACTAGAAATTATGCAGTGGTGCTGTATAGCATGCAGGGTTTGTATATAGTATTCAGGGCTTTCTGTACAGTACCTGTGTGGTTGTGATCTGCCCGGGCGCAGTCGAGGCAGGAGTGGTGGCACTGCGTATCTGTGCCTGCATCTGTGCCAGCACTTGCTGAGGGATCATCAGCAACTGGCCGGTCTCGCTGCGCACGAGCACCATACCTGGAAATGAAATCGACACACAGAAGACTAACTAAAATGTCCAGCCACCAACATCCACTAGGCAGCCTCTTGTGAACGCTGATGAAGGACTGGAGGTTGACTTAATACAAACTGAGCAGCCACAGATGAGCTGCTGTCTCTGATTTTACATCTATAAGGTGGATGTGTCTAAGTGTCACTGCAGTGCTGAGACTGATCCACCACCCAAATAGTACCTGATTAGTGGTAGTGCTGTGGGGGTCCTGACCATTAGAGAGCAGAGTAAAGAGCAGTAACAAAGTACATGAAGAAACAGACTACATTCTGTAACTGTAAAACTTCAGTTAAAAAGAGCTTCTATACCACAAGTGGAACTAACAAGAAGGACAATTAATGTAAAAACAAGTAGCTGTACCTAATAAACTACTTAATAATACTATAAACGGTCCAGTGTTATTTCTGATTGCCATCAGTTTAAGTCAATAAAAGTATTGATACAACAGCTTGGTGCCTGCACAGACCCATTTTTGTTTGTAGTTAGGCGTGGAAAAACTTTACACGCCTGCACAGGAGTTGTCGTCCTTGTTAAACCTTTTTAGGATGCACCAGAATGTTTGTGGGACTGCCCGACATTAGCTTCTGACCTCACTAATATGCTTGCGGCTCAATTAAAAGGTGTGTGCTGTGTGATCTGGTTTAGACAAGGTTCAGACAGGTAGATGATGATAAGTCTGAACTCGCCACGTGTTGCTAGTTCATTGGATCAATGGCTAAAGCAGAAGCTGTTTCTACTTACCAAAATAGGAAGGTGGATATGGAAATGGTTGTTTCATTAAATGTGGCCACCATGGCAGCAGAATATATCACCCCCAAAGTCCAAATTTGGTGGGCTTTACAAGGAGAGCCCATTCACTAATCACTTAGTTCAAACAATGGCCCAGCTGAGTTCTGGTCAGAAACTCTAGATGAGATCATCCAAATTGATGTTGGCAAAAAAGCCTTTAGTCAGCCAAAACCTGGCAGACGTCTGATCAGGGGAAATGTCATGGCATATACTGTAAACGGTTGCAAATGGAAACTGTAAAGTGAGACACTCTTCAGTAAGTAACTGGCCTTGCCACACAAGAGCTCGACAAAAGGGTAGGGGTTTAGTGAAAAATGCTGTGAATGAGAATCTGAGTGCTTTGCTAGGAGCCACGCATCCACAAACACTTAATACCAACTGTGTTATTAAGGTTCTCTGCTAGAGCGCACCACAGATTTTTCATTTAGTTAGAAAAAGACTGTGCCTTCAGATGACAATGCCATGACAAGTCAACTTAACTGGGCAGGTTTCTAAATTGAAGAAAACACCACAGATAATGGAGCAGTGTAACGGCACTAATTGTGTCAGTATGTTATCGATGTTGATGAGTGAAAACTTTAAAGATTTCTTTTGTTTCAAATAGCATTCTCCTAGTGCTGGGTAATTATACTGCTTTTATTTTCCTGTGTGTGGTACCGATTTTCATATACCACCATACCGTAGCACAGCACAAACAACAGCTGTAATGCTTCACTAGGCAATTAAATCTGGTGCTTCATTAACAACCCACAGCTTGGGACCAAAAGGACAAAAACATTGGGACATTTTAGAGTAACGAGGTAAACATAAAAGCAAATAATTAAATACTGTTCACAGCTACAAGTGCTGCATAGCACTGCGTAGAACAGCAATGACAAAGCGCAAGTTAGATTAAAGAACAGAAAGAGATGGGGGATAAAGAAAGTGAGATCTAACATACAAAATAAGAACAAGAAAAGAGCTGCGTCTGCAGTTTTTTGGTTTATTGGTTTAAAAATGCCCATGAAGACCAAACGGCAATATGTTGCATAGTTTGGTGAGTAACTGTTTGCAACACGGCAAAAAAAATGGAACACCAAGAATGTACTTGATTGAATCTGAATGACATCAGACTGCATGCTGTTATTCATCAGTAGTGCCAGCAAACTTAAGTCAAAGGTTCAGGCATGACTTCAAGAGGGACTTTTCAAGGCATCGCATGTGACAGCAAGAGCAAGCAGTGAAGCGACATCACAAACGCAGTGACAATTTATCTACGCAAGGTCCTGTTACACACAGTCGAGAGTGACAGGTTCTGAACAATTATTAAAATAGTGGAATCAACGTATGGCTGACCGGGACAAAACAATAATAAGATTCAGTAATTCAAGCACTGAAGCTCGACAAAAAGCAGAAAAATCTCAGTTATGAGATTTATATATATATATTTTTTTTTATTATTATTTATTTTATTTTTTTGTATGAACCAATCACTGAATTAAACACTGACTCACTGAACAAAGGTGACTCAATCAGTACCAGACTGATTTACCGATTCAGTTTTAAATCAGAAAACAGTTTAGACATAATCTTGTTTTTGTTCTGCTGTAGTTGTCAAATCAGTGTTTGAATCAGTACATCGTTTAATTTCAAGTTTTACTCCTACCTTTATTAGCAAGGCAGTGATTGAATCAGTGAAACATTTAATCATAATTGAGATTTGGTCCCCTCTTGTCGAGCGAATCAGTGTTGAATTCAGTACTGTATCAGAAAATCATTAAGTCATTCAACAAGCTGAGATTTAAATCAAAGTTCTGTCACATCTCATTTGATGAGGCAGTGTTCAAATTGTTTGAGTTGCAGAGTCATATTTTTCAGTCTTATTCTTCTTATTCATCAGCAACTTGGTGTTTGAATCCGTGAATCATTTGGTCATAATAGCCATTTGTTCCTTCTTTGTTCAGTAAGTCAGTATTCATAAATTGTTTCTAACAACCAGTATTTTCTTCCTTCTTGTTGGGTAAATTAGTTTGAATCCGCCAACTTTTCAACAATTAGCTACTGTTAAGTGAATCAAAGCTTGAGTCTTGAGTGAAATTGTTAATAGCAAGTCTGTGCTTAAATGAGCAAAATGTGTTGCCATGAATCAGTAAATCAATCAGTTATAACAGATCTGTTCCATTCTTGTTAAGTGAGTCAGTGTTTTGAATCGTAACTTATATA
This sequence comes from Parotocinclus haroldoi, assembly GCA_034779995.1. Taxonomy (NCBI): domain Eukaryota; kingdom Metazoa; phylum Chordata; class Actinopteri; order Siluriformes; family Loricariidae; genus Parotocinclus; species Parotocinclus haroldoi. The sequence goes on along the minus strand of JAUZST010005469.1, from coordinate 3,945 downwards.
CACTGCTCACAAAAATTAGGGGATGTATCAAAATGAATATGAAGCGATTAAAAAAAGAAGCGGTTCGTTTCACCAAACATGTTTATCATGCTTAACATGTATAAGAGAACAAAATATCTAAGAACAATGTTAAACTGGACGAGAGGGCCACACATCGACTGTCCAGTAGGGTGTATGATCACCCAAGACTGTCAAAACACACTGAGTGATGGGACATGAACAGGATCAGATTAGCCAGCAGTTGGATCCTCTTCATATTAATTTTTAAATACTCTAAATTAAAAAAAACTGAAATATGAGCAGTGAATTATGTTGATATATAAGATATATATGGAGATACCCCTTATTTGTGTGAGCAGTCTATATACATGCATAGGATTCGATGGGCATTTGCTCCTTTTTTTTTTGTTCAGGGGAGCAGTTGAGGAGGAGCACGAGCACTTTTGTGAAAGTGAAGTGTGAAAGCTAATTATTTTAAACTCGAGTCAGCGTCTACTAACTATTTTACACCGTTCCACCGAGAGCAGCCTGACTGGTTTACACATTTGGAGAAGCCATTTTACTGGACAGGCGTGAACAAATCGTTCAACAGAAAAATGTCACCAAGCGTTTCTACTTAGTAATATAGTGCTTAATAAGGTACAAATATTCTATTACAATATTTAAGGACATTTCAGAATGGTATATGTGATGGCAGACAAAATGCATCAGTGTCTATAGGTTATTTAGAAATACTAATCAAATATTACTCTATGCTTAGTAATTTTATTCAAGATGTACTGTGCTTCATCCAACTAAACAGAACTAAAGATACTCTGTGTAATTAAAGTTCCACTGTTTTAAGCAATAATTATATCCTTGATCAGCCCAGGAAAGCATGCTATCACAATAACAAAATGTATCATGCTAATATTAAAATATTATCATACCTCAAGTAATCAGAGGTTGTTTAGTGCCAAATCTATAATTGTCTTTCAATGCAAAAAAAAAAAAAAGCTTCTGGTCTTTAAAGCAGAGGGAGAAACAGACCCGTTTTCTAACTGGATGCTTTTGTTTATACTTATTTTGGATGAAATTAAGGACGATAGACCAGTTACGTTCTGTTTTTTTGTTTTTTTTTTAATAACTTGTAGCTGATTTTGTATTTTGTAATTGTAATTTGTATGTAGAGGTTAGCAATATGTTTGTGAACTATGAGTTGGTTTAGTTTTTTCTTTATACGTATATGGCCACTTGACTGGTGCTCATTTGAGATTTGGCCAGGTGGTTTAGTGATGATACACTGCTCGGAAAAAAAAGGAATTATGAGATATTTCATGTTGAAATCAGGTGTGTTTGAGCAGGGTAATTGACCCACTGTGGTCATATAAGAGACGGATGAACTGGACTTTTAGCGTGCTGCTGCTGGGCCACCCAAGTACTATGATTTAGTTTTGTAGTATGTAATACACATGGTACTGTTCGATCAAGTTGTGATGTCTCCTTTACTTGTTCCACAACCTGATCAAATAACTAACCAGGATTAAGCAGGTGTGTCAAATTCCAGTCTTGCAAGGCAGTAATCAAGAACAGCTCGATGCCCGGTAGTTTTCTAACAGGCTGAATGAGGCGTCACTGATACAGAGCTGGACAAAACAGAGTTTGAGAAGTGATGAGATGAGAAGGCAATAAGCCGTCCTGTAAATCTTTAGAGTGCTTCAAATCCATATAGTTTGTAGTAGATAAACATGATGTTTGACCACAGTGTGTTCTGCGTCCTGCAGATCTCCTATGCCTGACTAAAGCAGATGTAACGAATTCCAGCTCTAGGAGGTGTGAACACAGAACAGCTTGATATTTCCCTCGTTCTTACTGTTCACAAATCTGGTGCTTCATTAACAACCCACAGCTTGGAACCAAAAGGACAAAAACATTGGGACATTTTAGAGTAACGAGGTAAACATAAAACTTTAGCTGACCCAATAGACATCATTTAGACTAAGTAGTCTATATAAGTGGTGCATCTTTATCAGTGAATGCTCATAATGGCCCATTACAAAAGAGAAACAGACTGACATTTGAACAGCAAAAGATTAATAGCAGGACCGGGAACACAAGGGAAAAGTAACAAAAAGGGAAAGTGCATGTCTTGGACCACTTCCGAGAAGTGTTTCAAAAAGCAGAGGATGTGGTTAGGGTAATGCAAGACAGGTGAGAAGAATCAATACACCAGCAGGTCTGGCTCAGCTTGTGAGTTAACCTGGGATGGAATCCAAGGTTGGAGAGATTTTTTTAAATAATTTTAAAAGGTAACAAAGATTAAAAAGTAAAAAAAGCACTTGATTTTGCATGGAACATAACAGTTTGAACAGCAGATTAACAGAAAAACGTCAGTTACGTGGAATTGTTAATTCCAAAATTTACAGACTGCACTCAATGGGGCAAGAAGGCAACAGACACATACACATACAGTACATACTAAGGATTAAATTTTCTCACGATTTTCTCCTGTCCGCCTACATCCCAGGCCATCCCATCAGTAGGCGAGTTAAAGCACCCGATCCCCAAATGGGGATCAAGGCTTTTAATGGGTTAAACAAAAACAAGCGTTAATCCCTGCGTTTAAAAGAAATTACTTGAAACAGAGGTTTACAATCATAAACAAAATGCTATTTAGTAACTTCACCATAATTTAAACGACAAAGAGAAAATACTACTTTCGTTCTGAAGAAAGAAAAATTCGTAATAATGTACATGTCTAAAAATGTAAGTAAAACAAATCAGGTGTCTCACTGAGAACAGGATATGCTTCTGTGAGCATGAGGCAAGAAAAACGCAACTGCATCAGACTGCGTAATTAACAGGGATGCATTATCCAAAATGACTATGCACACTGGTCCATTTTTAGGTCATTACACACATTGTATATACGGTTTCATTTATATTTCCAAATTACCACGATGTTTCATTTTTAATTTTTACATTACACCTTGCCTAATAGTGACACAGATTGTGTCTCAGATTTTAAAGTCCCCATCCTGCCACATCCTACAGTACGTAACAGCAGTCATGGTCAAATCTACGTGCTTTTAAAGTTTGTTTGTGAGAGTTCACAGCTTAGATCCTATAAGTCCCGTTTGTTCCACTCACTGGCCTAGTCTGACTGACCTTTTGACCATTTATGGGGCCAAAATATCAGCGTATCTCTATTATTTACCCACATGCTACTTTGTGTAGTCGAACTACTTGTGTCCCTTATCATCTGGCTGTTCAGTGATGAGATAGATAGATAGGTTCAGACGGACACTTTCAAGTGTGGTGCTTTCTTCCTTTGACCAGTGAATTCCAGCTTAGGCTCCAGATCCTCCCCATAAATCCTAACCCGGGAAGGTTGCCTTGCAGGGTAAGGGGGAGCTTTGCTTTGGCACCAGCTCCATCTCTGATATAAGCACACCAGTCATCTCATTAATTAATAACCAGATTTATAATATGTGTAAGGGCAAAGCAATTGCTAAGCTGACTTGGATTCACATCTACATAACCGGAGTTTGACACTCCTGCCCTAAGCTTTCAACAGACCTGTATTATCTTAGTGGTTAAGTTATGGGATTGTGGACCAGAAGGCCGAGGGTTCAAATCCCACCTCTGCCAACTTGCTAACATTCAGCTCTTGAGCCACAATTGCTTAAACTGTATCGATTGCAAGCCTCTGTGGGTAAGAGCATCAGTCAAATGCTGCAAAGGTAAATGGAAACACGTGTTCACGTGATCAGTATGTGGAACAAGCGCGAAAACAGAGCTGGTTCAAGAGCGCGGTGTTTAGGTTCAGCATACATTTTATCCCAATACCATTTTATTTCATTCGTTTCCAAATCCAGCAGCACCTCAAACAGCTCACCAGTAAGTGTAAGGGCTGGAAACTAACATGCATGCATGCATACATAATTTTATATATATATATATATA
>JAUZST010005468.1:0-15559 GCA_034779995.1 Parotocinclus haroldoi | reverse complement strand
GGACTGTGGGAGGAAACCGGAGTACCCGGAGTAAACCCACACAGACACGGGGAGGACATGCAGACTCCACATAGAAAAGACCCAGGCAGCTCCACATTGCGATTGAACCCGGGACCTTCTTGCTGACTCAGATAATATGATAAAAGGGTAAAAATGTATTAATAAGCAAAAAGAAATCTGTGTTTATTTCTTAACTTGAAAACACACCTGCCTTGATTTTGTATAAAACTGTTTCATATTTTTGTACAATAAAGAAACTGCTGCTCGTAGTTGTCGCTGGATCAAACGCTCTTTTTTACTGGTATGCTGTCTGGATCGTCCGGAGCCTGTTTGGCTGGGCCTGGGTGCCCCTATGGAACCACTGCTGCCACCTTCCAAAAGCTAGGTCAGACTGACAGGTAATTCGTCTGCTTCTCCCAGTCCAGTGCAAAAAGTGTATGTCTAGCAGTCAATGATTTCTCCCCAATAGGTACACTAACCAAAAGTAGTCCAATGTTTAACTGTTTTTTCACATTTTTTACTTTAGAAATGAAAACATATTTTGACCAATGCTGTGTAATTTGTTGATGTCCTACGTTTTTTTACTGTGGATTTTTTTTTTTAAACAAATGTTGCCATACTGCAATTCGTTCTGAAACATTTAGTTGGAATCTTGGAAAATCAGGCTAACGAGCAGATCCAGGCTGGGATAGATCTCTCTAGGCACTAACGAATTTTCCCGTTCCGAGCTGTCATTAGCTTAAAATTGAATTTTATAATTTCATTAATGTGATGGAACGGGGTGCCCGGAGATTTCCGAACCCTTCCGTCTGTTCTGAATGGGCTCGAGGGAGACTTCCATATTCAGACTGAATCTTTCAAGGTTGAATAAAAGAAATGGTGGTGGGTCCCTAAGCGAGGGAAGTGATCATCGCGTTCACCTTCAAATTCCTCTTTGATGTGGCAGAGTCAATTTTTAATCAGGTCGCATCAGACCGGGCTTCATTTCTCCTTACAAAGTCCTATTACTCGGCCACTTTCTGCAAGGAGGTGATAAGGACAATGCTCTCCTTCTGCCGTTCATAGAGCCCCACGTATGATGAGTCCCTTTGGAGAGGCTTGATAAAAAAAAGAGGGAGTGAGCAGTGAGCATATAAAGGTCACCTCTCTTTCAGGATTAACTCTTTCCTGTCTGACTTAGACTTGGACTCAAGCTTCTCCTGTCCTGGCCCAAGCATGGGGGTGTGGGCCGCCAGGGTCTGGGATGGGAAAGGGTCTATTTAGGCTTAATGGACTGAAAGATGGATAGTTAAGCATGATGGTTTCCAGACACAAGATTAAGGTACTGGACTATTTACCAGAAGATCCAGGATTTAAATCCTACTTTTGCCAGTCCAAGAGTGTTAACCCTCAGTTGGTAAGATTGTATCAGCGATAAAGGTGTTTACTAAATGTATGTAGGTGCAGAAGTAGATAATTATTCAAGAACACATACTTTGAAACTGCTCTGAAGTCAAAAAGCCATTATTAAGAACATCCCATAAAAAGCTACATGACGCAAGCCCTAGAGGTGGCGTGAAGGTTTCAAGTCGCTGTAACATTGACTTCTTTCTGTTTGTTTTGAATAGTAATAAAAAGGGTTTCATCAGCATCTAATCCCCAGTGAACACATGGTGCAGCTGTAGTTATGGATGGGATTCCAGGGATTTGCAGAGTTGGCAGGATGGCGTACCAGGACACTGTGCCACCCTGGGCAGGGTTGTGGAGGACAGAACCCTAACCTGCTCCAGCAGTGACCTTTGTCAACACCTGTTCACTTGTCTAATACTTGAAAGCTGCGAGTACAGAGCAATGATTTATTGGAAAACAAATCCTTTATCCATAGTCGTTGCTTGAACAGTGAATTTTAGCTTTGCACTGCTTAACGTTCGCAATATGTTGACTGGCATGAAGATTGACCAGACACGATCGTAGCGTTACATAGTAGCTTAGATGCTTTGCACACGGTGTTTTACAAAAACACACTGCTCACAAAAAATAGGGGATATTTCATTTTGAAATCTCCTCAAATGTTTGTGAGCAGTATATTAATTAACATACAATAAGAAACCATTTAGTACAGACCTCTAAAGACCTCAGACAAGGGATTTGATCTGTGTACCTTCTGGTCCATTACCTTAAAACCTAGACTAACCCAGGCCCAGTCTTTCTGTCAGCAACAGCAGTTTGCTTGTACTAGTTTTTCACGCAGACGTGAATAAGATGTATATAAGACAGATTTATAAGTATTAAGGCTTCAGACATTAAAGCAAACAAATGTTGATCCGATGCATGATGGGAGGTTCGTGGTTAAATAAGCAAAAACATCAAATAACCACTAATCCCAACCTACACAGAACTATAATAGGAGATAATGGTGAGTTAAATTAAAACCTGACCATGTACAGGTCTTAAGTTCACCGGTAGGAGGTATGCAGGCATCAGGTTTTTCTGATCTGACCAGAGCCAGTCTCATTCTACTAATCAGCTTCAGAAGATCTCCCCTCATATGAGGCTTCATCTCAAAATGAGCAGCGTATGTGACCCCCACCTATGGGGTCCCGCTGGAAAGATGCAGAGATGCGTTTTCTGATCGAGGGGCCAGACGTGCAGCTCGCTTCTTGCTTTTACAATCCAATCAGGTGCATATCTATCCTCCCTTCTGCCCTTTTAATCTGAAAAAAAAAGCCAATTTAATAAGTGACAGACTACCAGAAATGCAGTTCACCGGCGGGTGCTGCTCATAATGTTTCCGTAAAAAAGGACAAGACTTTTATTAACATTCATTTTCCTTTCCCCACTATTTAACACGAGATATTATGCATTCACGTAACGAAGGAACGAGGATTATTGCCTCCAGTTCCTCCACTATAATTTTTAAACGCACACCATGAAGCGATTTACATTTCCTCTCATTGGAATTTTTAAAGCGCAGATGCTCCCCAGCATGGAAACACTCCAGCGCCCATTAATAAAGAGCAATTACAGTAAAGTTTACATTATTACAGGACTGCATGTCATTACAAACGAGATTAAAGAAATGAAGGCACCAAAAATAAAGCTGCACGCTCAGCCTGTCCACCTCGTTTGTGGCGTACAGCAGTGGTTTGATAACTTTAGTCAGTATTACGGGTATAAAAAACGCCCACACTTGATAAGACGCCCAAATTTCTCTCAATGGCCAGAAGCGGCCCAATTACCTCACCGAAATGGATTGGATTGAGGGGATGCACGGGGCGAAACGCTGCGACCTCCGTCCATGCGCCTCGTCTTAATCTCATTTTGAACAGGCACACCCGAGGTGAGAAAACGCACGTGTGTGTAATGCAATTTGCGCCGGGCCGTCTCCAGCAAGAGCCCCTAAGTTATTTTCATTTTCAACAGGGAAAAGAAGCTAATGCCGCATAATCACATGGGTAATTGCTAGACCTGGTCGTGGCGAAACCCGCGCGGTTCGACTGCTCGCTTTGGGCATGGCGCCGAAACGGGAACGCCATATTTCCAGAACCTCATTTCAGACCACACACCCAAAAACCACGTTCATTAGCTCCAATTATGGAAGGAAGTCGGAGAACAACGGCTCTGCTCTCCACTGTGAAAAGTGCTCAGTGTGACGAAATGAGAATTTGTGCTTAAGAAGGGTTGGTGGAGGAAGGATTGGGGGGTAGGAGGTGGGGTGCTTGAAATAATCCGTGCGTCAAGCTCAAACGAGTTAATAGCACATCAAAAGCCAGCTTAACCTCGGCAAAAGCTCACCGGCTTCTTGACAACAACAAATGATGACTCCTCATCATTGTTTCCAAGGGAGTCGGGCTGCTTCTGGCTCAGGCTCGCAGTCTTAAAAGCCTGCGGTTTTATTTTTAATGACTGCGCCATGGATATGAGGCTGAGACATGCATGAACGCGGTACAAAAAAAAAAAAAGAAGTATTTTTAACGGTGACAGTGCAAATGACTAATACCACTAACAAGCCCGGCCTTCTCTCATTAAAATGTATATTTCTTGGGGAAAAAAAAAAAATCACTTGCTTCATGTTGCTCTGCATATTGGAGATAAGAGAGAGTGCCACGCTTTGACTCCTGCATCGACAACAGTCTCTCATTAACACACCCAAACATGCTCTTCTCAGAAGAGAGCTTTTTCAAAGAGTAAACTCTTAGCCATCCCCTTGTTTAGCCAACACTGGTCTTCCCCTGTCTGATTAACGTAGCAGCCACAGCCCCCGTCAGACTCATGTTTTCAGTGTTTATGCAGACAGTCGTTCATTGTGAGAAAAATGGATGGCGAGTGGACTTGTTTTCACTACGCACCAAAGCTCATTATAACAGAGGCACTCTGTCTGATTATTAATGGAAGAGATTTAGTCGCCACTTGGTTTATTCATTTTCACACTTCAGGAATGAAAAGTGCAAAGCAGACACGCACGGACGTCCAACAGCAGACCCATTGCTTTGCAACAATCTTGAGTGGATAACAAATCCGTTCTGAGACGTTATATAAACACGTTTAAAATGTATCCATTACAGGTACCAATTTACGCTATTTATTAGGACTTTGCAATGGGAAACGGATCATAAACATATATACGCATTCAGTAGAAAACGTACTCTGAATTTTATATTTTACATTCCTCCAGGGTAAGCCATTCAACCCAGCGACAGGGCTCATCAGATCTACAGGGTTTAAGACTGGAAACAAGCAGACAGATGGTAGGATCAGAATTTGGCATCTGCGGTATAAATCCATGAACCTAACCAATCTTCTGCCAACAGTCCAGACTGATGGACTAATGGTGTGGGGAACGTTTTTTGGTGACACTTTGGGTCTGTTAAAACCAATGAATCATCGCTTGAACGCCACAGCCTTTTGACCATGTGCACCCCTTGACGGTCACAGTTTACCCATTTACTAACGTAAACTGAAGAAAAATACGACTTCATGTTACATGGTATTAGGTAATACAAGTATGTCTATAGAATAAAAATCTTGATTTAAAGCAAATGTGATCATGTGAGTAGGTTATTTGCAAATACTACGCCATTTTATATAATGACCTTAAGCATTTTGGTGTCCGTACAGGAGTGTCCTTGACCCAAGACCCACAACTAATGCCAAGCTGAGCAACAAGTTGAGCAACAACTCGTCGTCTTACTTCCCCATTTCTTTTAGAAGGTTTTAGGAGATTGTATGCTCGTAAATGATTGGAAGAAGCTCTGGATTAACCCGTCTGGTAAAGAATTGAATTGTTGCAAAAATGTTTCTCATAAAGAACAAAGAAGCTTTATGAAACTGTCAAAATAATAGATTACTATAAGCGACTGTAATCGTAGTGCTAATCAATCTATAACGATGATCATTATGTAATCATCATGCCAGAGAACTGAATCACATCCCACCAGAATAAATTCTCTTTACAAATAGGACTCGGGACTCAAAAAAGTATTTTAAAGGCACGAGAAATACGATCATCCCCACTGGTGTCAATGTGCCCGATTACAGGGATTCATTAGAGTGGAGCAAGTGGACATTAAGTGAAGTCTAGGGGATGTGGGGCTTCAGCAGTACCGTACAAATGGACCCAAAATAACAATGAATTATCAACATGCGCGGCACAGGCAGCAGGTGATTCATCCTCTCACTTATTTATGAGCGCAATCACAGGGCGCAGATGAGAGCTCATTTTCAGTGTAAAATATACGACCGTGGGCCCCTGGCTGCTCCCTTACTCTCAGACACAAACAAACATCCAAACAGCAGTGGAAAACACACCTCGCTGACCGCTAACTCATGAATTAAAAATGTCCCCGAGTCTCTGCTCTGCAACTTGGACACATCTGCACGCTGACAAGAAACAATGATGTGTCATTATCAATCAATGTACAATTTCCATTTATATATTCACTTTAACCTTCCAGCGCTTTGTTTAAACACGACAGATTTTTCTCAGCAAAGTGAATGCACACATGCAGCTAAACTGAAGGCTCAGAGAAGCAAAGGGTCCTCCGTTTTCTAAAAACTCCCGCTATGCCGGCTGAGTGGAAGAATTCTTAACTGTGCATCTCTGAACAACTTCAGAAGCTGAAGCTGAATCCGCAGGTCTGAGCAACGCTCTGGGAAACAATCACTGTCATTTTTCTTTGGCAAAATTGTACTTTTGCTGATTTTACTTTGTAATTAACTGGAGGTTCCCCTGACACTGTACCTTTCAGTAATCAGCCAGTTTTGAAACCTTCCGATTTTCTCCCTAACAAGTCTGAATATTTGCAGTAAATTAGCTGAATCTCTCTCTGTGGGTCACAGGTGTAGTTTAATGATGAAATGCTTAATGATATCAGTTGCTTTAATGAAAAGAGCAAAAAGGCCAGACCACCCGCCACTCAGTCTGTTTAACATGACGTCAAGGTCACATATAATGAACTGAGAAAATGCTAAAACTCCAAATGGATTCTCAACCTCTGGCAAATGATGCTCATCATCATTGAGCTCTCTATTAGTTGCATTAGAAGATTAAAATTAAAGCACAGACAGGAGTGTTTCTATTCTCTCTCGCTGGCCCTCATTAACTGTTGACCGTGTATGTACCCGTGATAGTACATATACTCTTAGTCAATTTGAGCTACTTTCTGCACTACTAGACCTTTTTCAGAAAACTGTTTTTTTTTCTACTGGCTACCAATCCAGTGCCATTTTGTTTCTAATGATTTTAGGGAGCGCATAATTGTGACATAAAATACGAGTTTAATTTTCTAAGAATAGCTCTATATACAGTACTGTCCAAAAAATTACTGTCAACCCTCTGATGCTTTAGCAATATTAGAATGACCATATGATCATTATTCCTGAGGCTCTTCATTAGAATACAGACAGAATTAGACACAGTATTAAAAACAGATTTGAAAAAATGAAACGAGGCCAAACCTCAGTATCACAGAGGCAATATGCAGTCATGTAAACAGAGAGAGCCTAGATCTAAAGAAGGTGACTTGAGAAAACGTGGGGGCAGTCTCCCCCGAAATCAGTTCAGCATGTGCTTAGTATTAAGGGTGGTCACACTAAATAATGACTTTTGCAGAAGAAGAATTTTCTTCTGAAAATTGTGTACAGTTTGTGTACATATGTCCTGTATTTTAAACGTGTTTATATCTTAAGAAAGATATAGAAAACAAATATAAAGTCATTATACCGTTGCTAAAATAGCAAATTGAATGGCGGCCTAAGACTGTTGCACAGTACTGTTTCTGGCTATTTTGAGGAACCTTTTGAAAGTCTTCACTGAAGCTGTCAATATTTGAGTCTCCGATTGGTCAATTGCCAGGTAAAAGCCTCTTCTTTCAAAATCAGGTATTTTCTGTCCAGCAAAGAAAATGATCAGACCAGACTAAACGCCTGGTTCATGAGACTACATCAGCACAACCTTTGGTCTCTCATTGCCTTCATACAGCTGGTGCAGAACCTGCCAATATCCACGTGTGGGTGTTCCAGCAGTAGAGGTGGCACAGTCCTGACTGGCCGTTAAGTCCGGCCTTCCCAACTGCTTCCTGTTTCTCTGCTTCTCAGCTGCAGATAAATGAACACAAACACAACACTCCCGGTTAACACCATCCACTCAGAGATCTGGAAAGATTTAGGAGAATCATCTTATACTGAAAAACATCATAAGCTTAAAGGAATACTATAACATGTTCCAACCTCATCTGTATCCAACCTATCAGAATGGTTACCAATTAAAAAACGTCAACACTTCAGTCATAGAGCAGAGGAGTTCTGCACGTCTTCCCTGTGTCCACATTGGTCTAAAGATGTGCGCTTCTGAAGTGCCCTCAGTGTGAGAGCGTGGATGTGCTCTCTTAAGATATTATTTATTTAGTTAGTTATATTTCTAGCTATGAAAACTTCTTAATTGCAGCGGACTAAAATGTACTGTTTTTCTTCCACTTAAGAAACAAATAAGATGTATTTAAGCAATCCTGAGAAAACCGCCAACATGAATTTCTGAATGGAATTCACAGATAAAACTGTCTGCCAAATAAGCATAACCTGGGACATTTCAGTGTTTAATGATCTGGACTACTAATGGGAAGGTTAAAGGCTAAACCCCTACAGTAAAAGCCTTTCTGGACTATGGATGCCTCGTGCATGTTCAATGTTCAAGATGAATGTTCACAATTTTTTTTTTTTTATAGAAAACTGCGGTCCATGTATCCTGTGTATGAAATCTCAAGATTTTGAGAAGTGGATTTCAGTACTCAAAACTGATGAGCCTCACAATGGGGACGTAGTAATCAGAAGGAAACCGTAAGTGCAATTTTGTCTGCAGTCTTTAATTTAAAAGGATCTACATACAAATCGAATGGTTCCTTTTTTTAACTGAAAATGCAGTTTGGCACAGAGTTCAACAGTAAACCGTGAATCATAAGAAACCGCTTGACAGTATGGTTACAGAGAGAACACTCGTCAGCGGGCACCCCTGAACACTTAGACATGCTGTATCGTAGAACTACACTAATCCAAAACAATGCATTAGCAATAAATAATAGTTAAGTCTGCCAAAAGCCTGCTGACTTCCTCGCTCTGTCTGAAGGCACTCAATTGTGGGTCAGTGATCATAACCACGGCTCAGTGGCAAAGTGTAAGACGGAAGGATGCACACGAGAATCTCTAAAGCCTAGCATACACACTTGGGGAATCCCCGACCACACACATGTGTCTGTGAAATACAGAGAAAACTTCCACCCCAAACATGTGCAGGACAGCTTAGAGGAAGCCGCGGTTTATAACGGATACTGAAACGGCCACATCTGGACGAGGAAGACGAGGATGGTGAGCCTATTGCTTCAGTGTACAGCATGGTTACGTGTCGAAAACAGTGCCGAAGCACTAAAGAAAAGCGAGATCGACTTCTTAACCCTGAGTTCATGGCACGAAGTTTGGGGGTAAATGATTGGCACAAAGACGCCCTGTAAATCTGTTTTAAGGCTGAATTAAGACAACAGGAAGACGGCTGTTAACGACCTAGTACTAAACATAGCTTCCTCCTTTACCGCAAACATGTGGTTGACAGCTATCTGGAAGGCATATTTCATTAAAAGCTCAGAAGATGCCGAATTTACAAGGAGTGGGAGAAATAAATAAATAAAATCTTCGAACATAAGTTGGATTTAATAAAGGTCTGCTCTACTGAAAATTACATGGTCATATCTAGCAGCTTTTCATCCATTCGATAATTTCAGGCAGGACACGACTGGAACCCACCCTGAACACCGTACCACTCCACAGGAGGATTTACATATTCCGTTTTTTTGCTGAGCAAGAGGAGAACATTTTTTAGGCTGGAGGATCATAATCCATGATATTTTCATGAAAATATTTTATAGACTCATTTGCAACTGAACACAACAGCCAACCTAATTTGAATAAAATTCAGCTCCACCGCAAAACAGAAGATACAATAAACGTTTTTTTTGTTTTTTTTTAGCTTCCAATACATTATTCAATTAATTACATGAGCTGGTCAATACTTCAACTTCAACGTTGCCTAGCTGTACTTCAACGCAAGTCTAATTAGATTGTTATGCTAAACACTACAATACTCTCCCCTGCACCGGACAGCACGTGACTTAGAAGGGAAACTGATTGATGTTGGTTCCCAACATTTCCTCCACCACCAAAGGTCAGACCCAAACTGCTTCCTTCAATGGTAACTTGCCCCCAAAGCTTGGTTATTGGTTACATCCATGGATTGATTGCAATAGTACTTGAGTTTTCTGAATTGTCAGGCAAGATGACTGATGGGTGAGTTGAGATGCCTTCTTGCTGACCGGTTTGATGTTGGTGGAGCGAGGGAAACGAAGGCTATATTGTTTGGTTCAAACTGACAGAAGGGCTACTGTGGCTCAAGTAAGAAAAAATTAAGGCTGGGTAATGAGAGGAATGTGTCACATGGGGCTGCACAGCTGCAGCTAACCCCAGTCCACTGTCAAAAGTGCCTCAGTTGAGAACACAAGTGTCGGAACTAGACCTTGAAGCCATGGAAGAAGGTTGTCTGGCCTGTTGAGTCCTGTTTTTTTACATCACGTGTCAGGTACGTTTGCCCATTCACCTGGAAAAGTGATGGCACAATGTGGGAACAAGACAACATGGTGGAGGGAGGTGTTCAGCTGTAAAACCGTGGATCCAGGCATTTATGTGGATTTCAGCGTGACATTTGTCACATACTTAATTCCAAGTTCTGTATTGTTCTATAATTCTGTTATCTGCTATAATCTAAAAATTACAGATACTATGTTAAACCTCATTGAAATACACTATATAGACACTTACAAGCTTACATTTCTGCATTCTCCAAAGACAAACAGTGGCAGTAGTACGAGCTGTACAGGGTACCCCAGTGACTCCCAGTCTGACACATTTACAGTTTTGCGTTTCCAACCAGTCATCACTGTTATGCCCTGCAATGCTTAAGGTCCATAGAAATTTGGTTTGCCAACTTTGATTGGAAACTCTATCAAACATCTTGAAAATTCCTGGGAATGCCAAACATGTGCCAGTTCTTATTATCTAACATGTAACATTATCTAAGCCTACCTCACAGTCATGTTCCAAAATCTAGCCCTATTAGAACAACAAAGGCTGATAAAGCAGCAGGGGGCGAGAGGTCTCCATACTAAAGGCATTACACATCAAATGTGATGCGATAAGTGATGCAGAAATGTGAAACAAAATGTGTGACACATTTTGGGGGTGCCCGGTTAAAATAAAAAGGACAAATTGAAAAAAATGCTTTGCTGCTCACAGGAAAATGCAAATGCTGACACTAAGTTCAATTTTGGACACAAAGAAAGTCGTGGTTTCACCGTCTCATAAAAGAGCTAAATCTTTATAATGAGCACTTTCCTGGGGGCATATAGATCCTTTGTTCTTATAATCCATCTGATTTTGTTGTAGCTATGCCAGAAAATCTTATTTGCTGGTAAAAAAAATGAGCAGAAATCAAGGGCCAATGAAATACTTTACTGCCACCTGAATAAATTGGACGCAAAAATCGCAATCGGTGCGTTACGACCCGAATACCAACGTTTCTAATTTTTTTTTCCATGTAGTGTAACTGATCCAGCCACTTTCTCCATCACCACAGTCCAACCACATCTACCTGCAGAAATACCAACATGTAGGTTCATCTAGTCCTCATGCCAAACGTTTAATTATGAAAATCTGCTCTTTGTTCAATCCCAGTATTAAAGACACCGAGCTGGTATGACTGCTACTGCAAATATTTGCATTTTCCTTTAGCCCAGACCGGACCTAGCTACTGCGTTGATCTACAAGACGTCTGGCCTCGCAGAATTTCTAATTAACTTTGCTTTCCTGAAGACACTTTAATGTTCGTCAGCTTAAGAGGATCATGGCCATCATTTAATTATAAAGAGGCTAATGACATTCTCAAATATTAACCCAGCTCTTTAAAAAAAAAATGCCTCCGACTAACTAATCACACTGGGCATAATATTCTCTCAGGCTAAAATGAGAGAGACGGATGTGCAGAGAGCGGGGAGTATTCATTTAAAAGAAAAAGACATATTCAATATATATACCTGAGAAAAAAATAATCCCCAAATAAATTAGTGTTCAATTAAAGAAAGATTGAATGAGATTAGATTTTTGTTCCATCTAATAAAAAAGGCTGTTGTGTATCTACATAGCGATCTGATCTGATGTAAAATCCAATGGCAGGCTTTAATGAAAGCAGAATCCACGTGCAACAAAGAAGCCAATCGATGGATCGCGGCATAGCAACAGTCCGATATTGTTCGTCCAAAGTGCATTCAATAAAGCTCACTTCATTCAGAAAAGGACATGAATAACAGCCTTTTATTAAGAGTGGGTGTAGAAATTAGAAATCAAATCCTGTCTGACTTTATTCTAGCCCTGAAATCTATGCAGATTAGACAGGGGCAATTTAGTCGCCGGTGCCATGCTCGTTTTCTCACCATTACACTGAAATGAAGTAAGGCATTCCATTATTATTTAGTCTGTGAATAACGGTAGAGGGAAATCACCGAAAATTACCTTGGATTTTTTTCCCGCCCTATTTTCTAGCAGGACTCGATGCAGTCATTATGTCAAACATCTCAGTTTGAATCAATATTAGTAATTATTCATGCTTTTGATTAAGGCAGGATTCCATCTGGTGGTCTCTGGTAATTATCAGCATGACCCATAATGAGAATATTTCACCAGTCTCTCACTTCCACCTTCCTGTCCTGTAATCATCTGTCTCTGCCTCTATCAGTCACAGTGCAAAGCGGTGTCCCTGCCTGCCAGTGTAGGGCTGGTACACAATATTAAATGCCATCCAATCAGATCACTCATCATTTGTTAGATAAACCGGTCTATACTCTCATTTCAAAGGGTAAGAGGTTGATTAGATATTTTACAATCTACATAAGTCAACACCATAAAACCGGTTAAGCATTTAGTATGATGATACATATATATCCATTATTATTAAAGGCACCGGGAATTAAAATGATCAGTTTAATCATTGTTGTCTGCTCAGGTCATAGATCTGATTAAAAATCTAGCTTATTGTTCAGTTATTCAGATTTCCTTAACCGCAGTAAAAACTGACTGGGATGTAAACATCTGGGCACCCCTGCTCAACAGTTAAAAAAACATGCATTTAAGCTCACTCTAGTTGCCTTGTCATGTGATGCATAGGTATAATGTGTCCAATATTGTCCCCAATTACTATTCCCTACATTCAAAATATAATACAACACATAACAATTATTAACCCTGGGGAACATAACCATTAGTAATGATTTTAATCACGTTTACATTTCTAACATTTACATGTTATTTAGCAGACGCCCTTATCCAGAGCAACTTACAATCCATACAGTCTTACAATCCAAGCAATTGTGGGTTAAGGGCCTTGCTCAGGGATCCATCTGTGGTAGCTTATCAGAGGAGGGATATAAACCCGGGACCTTCTGGTCCATAGTCCTTAAACACTAGGTCACCACAGTATATCCAACCCTCCCCCCAAACTTCATTAAATAGTTCTCAACCCAAAATGTCACAGTGAGGTTTTACGGTTCAACTATAATACACACCTAAAACAATCCAGTGGTGACACAAAGGTAACAGCTCTGTACCACAAGGACTGTGAAGTCTAATTCTGGTTCTACCAAGCAGCCAATGTTGGGCTCCTAACCTTCAGCTGCTAAATGTAAATAAGTTCTCCTTCATTCAGCTCCTGCATGTTCTTGTTCCGGTAAATTCACAGTGGATCCCAGGGTGTTAAACTGGGCACCAGTCCATCCCAGGGCCTCAATCAGTCACTCGTTTAGATTTTAGCAGTACCCATTTTATCCACTGGCATGGTTTCCACACTAAAGTTAATTGGCCATGGAGCATAATCAATTACTGTAAAACGTGCTACAACTTGACCATGTAAACTCAACAAGACTGACTGCAGACTGATATTTAACGGCTAAGTGTTATATTTTGACCTTTCTGAAATCCAAATTGAGATGACCACTAGAAACAAGTGCCCCCAGAAGTGTTGCTGTTTTACTTACAGCAGCAAGTGAATCAAATCCTGTCCTTGTGTGATTCTTACATTAAGTGTCAACGGACTGACCGAGTAGCCTGGTGGACACCATGTTGGATCTCAGCCTTGACGACGTGACTACCCGAGTTATTGGCTGGTCGGAAGTCAGGCGCATTCCGGCACATAAAAGATGGCGCAAAAGCAAAAGAGGCATGTGAGAGCAAAGAAACAGCAGGCACTTTGATGAGAGTAGTGATTCATGGTCTTCTGAAAGAGATGTTACTCTGAACTGTATAATGACCTTGTTTATAAAGAAGAAATTCAGCAGAGTCAAATTGGCATTTTCTTTCTCTAATTCAAAGGGCAGAGAAGTTATTAGAGATAACGTTAACAAAAAGATGGACATGAATAAGATTGTACATGACAAGACGACGACCAAGAATTCACCGTCTATTAAAATGCTTTGCAGACGACAGCCTGCTAACTGCAAGATCTTAAAAAGACATGGCCATCTGATTAATGATGTACAGTATAACTATATAGAGCTTCTATTCCAGTCCTCCAAACAGCCCATCTTCTGCCTAGATGAACTCCTTCAGTTAAAAGCCAAATTCCAGCGCAACTTTCTAAATGCCGCTTTATGAGCGAGATCAGCGCCCGGCTTATTAAACAATTTCCAAAGTTAATTTGCCTGTAAAGAAAACTCTAAGTTTTTTTATGAAGATAACAAAATGCAGCGGAAAGGAAGAGGTGTATCACGCATGAGTTGCGGATTCATCTTTAATGAATTTCACCCACATACAAACTTTCTACCCTATTAGTGATGACGACTTCCAAGAAGACAAAAAGGGGGGTGTGAGAGGAATCAAGACGAGGCCATTATGAAGATTTACATATAAAAGATCCTTCCTGACAAGTCATAACAGTCCTTCTCTGGAATGATAATTTCTGTTCGCTCATTTTCGTCCGACTGCTCCTTATCAGTCAATATTAAATCCCGCGGTCCGGCTGAGCATGCCGCCAAAAAGCAGAGCAAGATCAACAAAAGCCTTTTTTTATTAAAGAGAGCTGGACTGAACCAAGCTTGTAATCCACAGCGCAGTAATGAGGCCACATGTCCCAGCACACACATCGTACACTGAGAGTGCAAGAGCTCCAAATTAGAAAAGGAAAATAGGTGGAGTGAAGATCAGAGCAGAACAATCCAGGTCCTCATCGGTGAAATGGTAAATATATTTCGTTTCACAGCCCACAGTACAGAAATTACACCTGCTTCAGTTTCAAAACGTGGTTCCAATGTGGGAGAGGAACATCGATTTTTCATCCATCCATTACAACAGTGAAACATCACAGCAGCCATGTTGGGTAAGCATCAGCTTCTCATCTCTGCGTGCCAGCCGCTAATAAACAACATTAGCAACGGGTAGTCTTTGAATTAAAACCATTTGTACATTTATGAGAAAAGTGCAGCACACAACGGAAAAAGGAGACCCAAACAAGCATGGAATTTGTACGGAACTGTAAAAACTGCACTCGTTTTAATCCACAGGCCTTACATTTAATTCATGTTCTACAAATCAGGCAGTTCAGTGTCATGGTTATGAGGTCAAATCCCAGACTATTCGCATCTGAATCACAAGTGGGATTCGATTTTTCTTTCTGGTGTTCAGCACATATCTTTTTGTTAGCTTCAAGATTACAGCATGTCAGGCTAACTAGCATTTAATTATCTGCTAGATCAGCTTCTGTTTGTAAACTTTAAGCTCACATCTCACTTTAGGCTAGGATTATTTGCTCATAAACAGCTCATAAACAGGTTTATTGAAAAACCACATTCTGCTTGCAAACGGTTCATTTACAGACATACAGGCTAGCACCTTCTAAACAGTAAATTAATCCAGCTAGATAATAAGCTAGAATCATTCATTGTTGTATATATATATATATATATATATATATATATATATATATATATATATATAAGTG
>JAUZST010005467.1:0-15560 GCA_034779995.1 Parotocinclus haroldoi | reverse complement strand
ATGTATACATACATATATATATATATCCTATATTACCCAGTCCTTCTAATAACTTCTAATAATGACTTAAGAGAGGCGGTAACAGGGTGAGACAAATTTTTGTATGTACATGCACACGCTTGACTTGCTGTGTTTTAAGATAGAGATATGAGATGATCAAAGCTTTTCCATCACAGCAATGTTAATCCTGCTGGTAGTTCCTCTCAAACATCGCATTCTAAGCATAAACACCTTTTAATACAGGATCAGGGGATTAAAAACATCAGGGGATGTTTAAAGTATGAATTACAGCAATGACAATGGTGGCATCTATGCACTTGTGCGTGAGTACGAGGGAGACATTGTGTCAGCTTGTGAATTTGATGGTGGAGGGGTTATCCTGGGTACTGGGGGTCAGATTTCTGCTCTGAAGTACTTAAACCTTTTTGCTGGCAGACAATTGGCTGGCAGAAAAAACTCCCAGGGTGGTGAGTGGTTCATGCTACCATACCCCCTGCCCTAAACCTGCCAAGGGCTGAGCCGACCGGATGGCTCCAACATGCCGTATTAAACCAGAGGGCTATTCACAAAAGAAAACAAAGCAGAATAAATCGGCTTATCCACTGGCTTTACATTTTCAAAAGGATGCAGAACTATCTCAGAATCATGCCTATGGGTCTTTTTTTAACTGCATCCAATAATTATACTACAGCTTTTGTGCAAATATAACAGTACAGCACTTTTGTGCTTCTGTTTTGCTTTTGCCATGACAAATACTTATTTACTGTATTAAAAAAAATCACAAACAAACAATGACTTTAGAGTCTTGTCCTAATGAATTGGTCCAGGAAAACAGACCGTTGTAGAGTATGCAGTAAAACAGTAAGTAAAAGGTAAACATGGGTCCTATTAATTTCCACAAGGTTTGCATACTGGCACATTGTCAACCCAAAAAAATACAAATAAACTGCCACTTACTGTGCAAAAGTATTAGGCCACCATTAGCTCTGTTGTTTTAGAAATGATATAATGACCATGTATAGTTAAACTGTTGATGACTGGACCCCAAAATGTTCTTCAATACTCTTTTCACTGAACTGATCATCAATACAATCTTTGTGAGCTTAGTCTTTTCACATGATTCGCTTTTCTTAAAAGTGGTTTCTTGCCTGCTACCGTTCCAAAAGACAATTTTTTTTTTCATTTCGCAAGGTACACTTTCCAGGGGAAGCCCTTCTCAAAGTACTGTTTAATTATTCATCATTCATGACCAAAACATTAAAATCTTCCAAAAAGCAATTTTTGTCTGATTAATAAAGCATTATTAACACTATTAAGCTGGTGTAAATGTGTTTATCCATGTTATTGATCAATAAATACATTCCTGCACATGCTCATGTGAGCTAACACATCTTTCAAATATTAAAACTGAGAAATGCTTAAATAAATTACACAATCAACCAAACGATTTTAATGGTTAAATATGTGCATAGCGGCAACATGACTCACTCTTAAACTTGCACTCCACATAAAAGATTGTACAGGTGGGAGAGAAAAACACCTTGCTTAAAGATCCTGAGGCAAGTTTTATCACTGTTCACTTATTGGTTGGTTACGTAAACCGTAGCAGAGTTGTCATGTTCTGGCAAAGCCTGCAGAGGTGTGTGCTGAGTGAGAGGCGTCTGGGCCAATAGGAACACTTCTTCTGGCTGTATAAATGCATTGCAAATTTTTGGCACAGCTCTTTCCTCTAATAACATTAAAAAAAAACACGTTCCTTTTTTTTTTTCCATCTGACCCATATGAACGACTGTAAGCATTCAATTGAAAAAAAAAAAGGATTTAATTCATAAATTGATAAGATCTGTGTCAAAGAAAAGCAACTGCTATGGAGACTGACAGCAGATAAATGTGCAGCCCGAAAGAAGCACAAAAAAGTTAAAAAAAAAAAAAAGAAAAAGTTACGAGTAGAAGTGAAACAACCCACTATGTTACCTTATTTGGTCAACAGGAGTGAATCCCAATGAGACAACATAATTACAGTAAAGATTAATATCGGTCAGTCTCAATTGCAACGACAGTCTACATAAATCTGGTCAGTCTGAATTTAAAATCATTGACAGCAACCAAAAAACACTACATCACATAATGATTAGAGTTGGGTAACATGACAGTATTTCACAACAGCGATGGTATTTACAAATGGTGAGGGTATTTAAAGTATTGTGACACACCAACCAACTTTCTGCTTCACATGCCGGGTTTACCTACACTGCTTAGAGAAATTAGGGGATTTTTCGAAAATTTTTAAATTGTTATGAGCAGTTATTTAAACCAGAAATGGAGCAGTCAATGTCAGAATTTTCAGGTAAGGATGCATAATGGTTGCCAGAAGGCAACTTATTACATCAAGAGATTAGATCAACAGATGAACAGGCTACAAAATCAATTTGCCTTCATTCAATGCCCGAGTTAAATAAATGTTTAGGCGTCTATATTTGGTGTGGTGTAGCTGGTAGATCTGAACACCATCTCTTCCATCTTTCAGCACAATGTTCTGATTATTTATCCATTTGTGGCAGTGTTTCTAAAGCATACATTAGAAGCACACCATGCTTTATGCAATGCTGAAGAAGAAGGCAGTTTTAGTTCCGAATCTCCATGAAGTCATTGCATGATACATTTGAAAGGACATTTTATTTTACAGAAAGGGTCAAGTAGACCGGATGTTACAAATGTTATAAATAGTCTATTCCATGACTTGTTTCTACACTTAACAGTCATATTTTAATGTAAGCCTAATAATTTGTGAAGAATTCATTTTTCTCGATGTCTCAGAAATGCTATTGTGAATACACTGATCATAACAGTTCCATTCACATCTTGACATCTCTTTTAATCACCTGCCAACTGCCCAGAAAGAATATTATGTTGAGTATCATTCCAGTAATGCACCACCCCATAGACTTGTGTTAGTTTTTTTTTCCCTTCGAGTTTGGCAAAACCATAAATAATAAATCATAACACAAGTAGCATGTTACTATGCTATATTTTGCCTGTGTTGTGTGGAAAGTGGTCAGTGGAAGATTTTTTGTAATAACAACCCCCAGCAGTAATAACATATCCCACGCCATTATCTGAATCTGGTGTGAAAACTGTCAATATGTGGGACTGTGGTGGCCTAGTGGTTAAGGTACTGGACTACAGTGTTCCCTCGTTTATGGTGGGGGTTACATTCCAGGACCACCCATGATAAACAAAAATCCACGAATTACGGGCGCCGTATTTATTGAAGTATTTTTAGACTATTTTAACTTGCAGAATGTTTGGGTGGCATCTTAGGGCTTGATTGAATTCAGTCTATAATGAAACTTTCACAAACAGCAAACACAAAACCACAGACAAAAACTTTGTTGTCAAGTAGCGACTCAGGTGGCCGATGCTCTAGTCTTACTTCTCGTTTTTGGTGAGTATTCATCCGCTGAGTAAATACGATATTGATATTGTACCTAGTGTTTTTTAACACTCCATACATCACTCTCGTATCACGCATGCTCCGTCCGTACCGAGCTTACAGCACGTCATATCCTACACACTGAGTAGATACAACAGCTCGTATTTTATCATTTATAACATTCCTTTATTGTTAGAATTAATATTTGTAATATATTTTTTATACATTTTGTAATTTTATTAATGTATAATTTCCATAAAAAACCGCGAAACAGCGTAAATCCGCGATATATTTTTTCCCCTTAATATTTTTTGTAAACCCACAATGCACCAAGGCCGCAAAAGGTGGACCGCAAAGTGGTGAGGGAATCCTGTATATATATATATATACAAACATGAGGGAATACTTCAAAATAAAATATCATTTGATATTATTTGTGAGCAGGGTATATATAATATTATCATAAAATATTTATTTTTATTCTATATTTTATATATAATATAATATAATATAATATAATATCATATAATATAATATAATATAATATTTTTATAATATTTTAATATAATTATTTGTGTCCTCAATGAGAAAGTTTCATCGGCATGTTATGCTCCGTCAACAGGAGTACAGGAGGAGTAATTATCCTCTGGTGTGGTCTGAGTAACAGTTTATGGACTATAACTGGAAGAACAGCTTAAATATTGATATTGGCAGGGTATCCTAGTGTGAGCTGGAACTGGTAGCGGAAGGAGAGCTTGCAAAGAAAACAGAATATGTAGTTAGTTGTTGTTAAGAGCACAAAATATGCACAGAACACATTTGGGTGCAGTAGAGACTCTGGCAGAACTAACTATAACTAACTGCAGCTAGAAAGGGAAAAGGAAACAGAAGGTAGCTCATCCCCAAAAACCAACAAATCAGAGTGATTGTGAATGGAGGGAGGGTCAAGAAAACAGATATAAGATATAATTTCAGATCACTTGACCCAAGCTCTTTGAATATGAACCTCTGGCTTGGCCCTATGTCTAAGGTACAGATGCACAACTCATGACCAGTTGTGTAACTTTGCATTTGCTGTAAGGGACACTGTAGGAATCAGGACACTTATAACACTACTTTGTGTAATCCAAAATCTGTATTGCTGTAGCTAGTTGCGTTTCCCGCTGTACAAAGATCCCGAGACAGAATCAGTAACTGTTCTAGAGAAAATAGTTCCCAATTTGCTTGGGGACATCTTGAGTTCCCCCAGGAGGAGCTGGAATCTGTGGCCAGTGCTAGAGAAGTCTGGGCTGAACAGCAGCTTCCATCTGCATCTCATCCCTTGCACTAAATTATAAATGATTATTAATTGTTATCGTTTTATTGTTGTTGTTTTTCTTTGCCTACTCAGATGGAGCTTATTGTTTCCACTGCTTGAGGGCTTCAGCCATCAATGTCTAATTTCCTACTTCAACATAAAACAATATTGTTGTTCTCCTTTACAAAATGAATTATTATTATTATTACATTATCATAGTCATCGTACTTTGCTTTTAAGTCTTTTAATGCTTTGGGATTTCAGGGGTAGGATGATGCCACTGCTTTCATTAGTGCCAAAAGGCATGCAGTTGTGCTGACATCTTCTGAGGGCTACCCGGAATCCCCAGCACCCTCATGTGGGTTAGCTTATTGCAAATTAATAGGCTGTGCTTCATCTGACTAAAATGCTATTTAAAATGCCCAAGAGCCGGCACAGTTTCTTTATATGAGATGCTGCCGCTATACATTTGTTCAATTCAATTCAATTCAATTCAGTTAAACTCAAATTTATTTCTATAGTGCTTTTTACAATGGAGCATTGTCTCAAACCAGCTTTACAATCTTATCTTAAAAGGCCAATCCCAAATTAAGCAAGCCTAGGGCAACAGTGGGAAGAAAAAACTTCCTGCAAGTGTTAAGTGATAAGTGATAAGTTTAGGGCCCAAGGATACAGGAATGAAGGAACCCCACGACGTATAATCATAATGGGGAAATTACAAAAGAGGCAGAGCAAAAGGCTCTCTAAATTACAAAAAAAAAAAAAATAGGGGACGCAAATTACGAAAAACGGGCACCGATTTGGGACGCTTCCCATAATCGAGCGTAGCGGTAGCGCACGAGGAAGTCGAGCTGGGGCGCGTCTCAAATGGAGCGTGCAACCGGCTGAAGTGAGGCTCGATAGGAGCCGAGTGAGGACGGGAAGGAAAACCCTGAATTTATCCCTAACGCGTTAGATACCTCAGGGGTTTCCTCCATACACACCCGTCGGCTCTATACACCCCGGGATGTCACCGTGTATATTTTACATAACGGATCGTGATGCGAGCAAGGAACCGTACGTTTGTTGAGCGTGTGTGACGACGTGGTACTGAGCAACTCTGGGGCTCTACTTTTATAATAGAGACCCCAGGTGTTTGATAACACATCGTCAAATAAACTTCAAATATAAACGGCATCACTGGACGCACTGTCACGGCGACTGGAGCGAACCGCAAACTCACCGGGAGTTTAAGGTAAGCCTCATAACAGAAAGTAGAAGGAAGAAACCTCGGGAGGGCCAAGACTCAAAACGGGACATTGCATTACATTTAGCAGACGCCCTTATCAAGAGCAACTTACAACTTCTACAGTCTCACAATCCAAGCAATAGTGGGTTAAGAGCCTTGCTCAAAGACAAAATTGTGGCAGCTTGGCAGTGGTGGGATTTAAACCCTTGACCTTCCAGTCCAGAGTCCAGTAACTTAACCGCTAGACCACCACAGTCCTCAGACCACCCATCCTCCATGGGTGACCTAAATGTTAATTAAATAAATACTTAAAAGTATATTAAATAATAGCAAAATTAAGTAAATGACATAATTTAAATCAATAAAAATATAAATTAGTAATAAAATAAATCTAATAGATTTTAAAACAAAAGAGATTATAAAATGAGTCCTCAGTGGGATCTCCTTGGAGGCACATCGTCTCAGGTTTCTGTTGATTTGTATAGTTGAACCTTTTATAGCCAAAAGCAGCTTGATCAGAAATGATCTTTTTGGAAGGATAGCAGTTAAGAACTCACAAGGAGAACATGGTGAAAGGCTAAAGACTATGTGGTTCAACACACAAAGGCTGGAACGAAGATCAGTGGAAAGGAGCATTATGAGGCATTTCATTTTGAAGAATGCAAATTTTCGGTCCAGTCTTAAGACCTTTGCAAAGAACTGTGTGTTTTGACAGGGTGGAAGAGAAAGTGAAATACAGCCGAGAAGAAAGTAGATTTGAATAAGAAAGCTGGATAGACTATCTTCATAAAGGGTAAAGGTTCTAATAAGAAGTTAGATACTCAGAAAGCAGAATGTGCGGAAATGTAGGCAATTGTAAAATCCAAAGAATCATTAAGGTCTTTGTTTGCGAGAGGAAAACAAGAATCGTTGAGATTAGGGGCTCAGAAATGATCCCAACTTTAATTAAACGATCCTATATTTTGAAAGGTAAACTTTCATCTGTAGTAGCCATTTTGAGTTCCTTGTTGCTGGCAGATTCTGTTTATCTATATTTTTTGTTTAATATCCCCTCTTTTTCCATAGCCCCTCCATATGGGTGTGCACATAGTAGCCCTTACTTGTGCTGACCAGTGGCTCAGATTGCAAAACTAGAAACGCTGAGCTTGCAGAATCAAATCCCCCACTCCCACTTTCTGAAATATACACACTCTCGCCTTCCCCCCGGGTAAACACTTGAATTTTGTTTATAATATAACTTAAATACTGTATGCCTAAACACTGGCCCTTCTTGGAAATGTAGCTCCTGGGCTGCTCCTGGTGCACAACATTCTGACAGCAGCAACCTATGAATTATTTAATCCACCTGAACCAAAATTGACAATAGCATAGAGGTCTGAATAATAATGAGTTGAGTTTGAAGAGAAAGCTGATACTAGGAGACTGAAGGAAGCATTTTAGGCCGGCATGGGGAATCGGAAAACCAACGTGTCTTTGTGTTTGGGAGACCTTGTACAGTCTCAGCCTTAGTTCATTGGTTTATTCACTTTATTTCCTCAATTCCGAACCAGAACAGCATTTTATGTAGCCCATTTCAGGTGGATGTCATTTGATTTCCAGCTTTTGTCTTGTCTCTTGACCTCACGTCCTCCTAAGACGCTGCAAAAAAAAGAAATAAAAATGCTTCAATAATTACAGGTTTGACAACACAACAAGTACTGTTTTTTTCCTGGGTATTCAAACCTCCCAGATGGTCCAGTTTTTTTAAGATGTGGTAGAATGTTCAAAAGATCAAGAGACTCTTTGTAAGGATTTTGCGGAGCCACTTCCTGACCTCTTTATCAACCTACATGACTTCACACTTTATGTTTTATCTTCTTGCGCTTAAACTCCATTTATTGCAGGGACTGTGGAACAGAAACAACGAATTCAGATCATTTAATGAGTAGTTTTCATATTAACAAGACCCAGTGGGACATAAATGAAAAAAAATCCTCTTAACTCCAGATGATGAGTTAAAAGTTTCTACTGACAGCTGATTGCCACAGTTGTGACAGCCGCGAATACAAAAAAGACGAAAAAGCAAGTCTACGGGACAAATTACATCAAGTAAAATAATAAACTGAAGACACGCTGCTCTGTGGTTGACTGAAAAAGGAAATAACTGTATTTGTCAGTCCATAAAGGCTGCCAGGATAAACATAGTTTGGGTAATTGCTAGCAGCAAAAAAAAACTTTCCACATCTCTTTCGGTTTAATCATTGTATAAATTACAGAGTGGCACTGATTTTTGCAAATGTGAACAAACGTCATCGTCATGGGTGACGTTTGTTAATTTCAGTGGAAACGTAATTTATGAATCAAGTTAATAAAGCTGCTATTCATTTCAAATGGATAAATCTGCTGTGGTTATGAACATGCTCTCTTGGTGTGTAAATAACTAAGAACAAACTATGTTTGGACAACTTTATAACATTGTAAAGCATTATAAAATACTCTAATGACATGCTACTTCTATTAGAAAAGTATACCTCACTTTCTGTGTATGTGAAATATCATAAGACCTTGACTTTATCTGAACACCATAAACATAAGTAATACATATACACTGAAAATTAAACACCCTAATAAAGTATCCCCTCGTTTTTTGTGAGCAGCGTCTATGGATCAATAGATAAATAGCTAGAGAGAAATGTCAAACTGCTGGGACACTGGGCCTTACCACAAGAGGGTGTAAAAGGGTGCCCTATAAAAATGCTCTCATGGCCTACTTTTGGGTAGTGTACCTCTTAGAGAGAGATAGTTGGGTGCTAGTAATGCCTCTCTAAGATGCACCCAAAGCATTTTGCACAGTTTACAGACTTTGAGAAGTGGAGTAGAGTTTCGACTAACTTCCCTCCATCTAAGTCATTCTGACCCAACTGTTAGGTGGTGTTGGGATCAGTGGTTTTTATGAGGGCACACGCACTGACGGTGAAGGCCCAGAGAGACCATCAATACAGAAGATCATTTGATTCAGATTCAGAAAACTTTATTCATCCCCTAGGGGCAATCGAAGGCACGCAGAGCAACAAAGATGACAAGATGTAAATGAGAATATTCGCCGACAAGCAAGAGCAGCTCCCACAGCTCCGTTATCCAGCGTCCAGAAACATACGGCGCACTACACACCCCTTGTTTTTGCCCGGGCCATTTCCAGGTTTTTAGCAGAAGGAAATTTGTTGTCACAGCTACCACTGTGTGTCCTGAGATTGACAGCCAGGGTCAACTTTGTTTGCAATGTTGTGGTGAATGAGAAACGTGGAATGCTACTGATGGAACCATGTCGCCTTAAGTGACAAATCCAGGTTCTGTTCGGGATCCGACGATGATCAGGTTTGAGCATGAAGGCCCCTTGGTGAACACTTTTGTCTTTGCAGTAGAGCGACACACTGCCTTGACTGGTGGTGTGATGATCTGTGGAGCCATCGCATGTCGCATATCGGTCACCACCAGTGGTGATACAAGGGACACTAACAAATCAGCGATATGTGCAGGACATCCTGCGTTCACGTCTTTAATAACTGGCATTTTTCATCACTAAAACAGGAGTTTTCCAGGAACAGCTCTGCCAGATTTCAACACTTCCTTGGCCTGCGTGATCAACAGATTTATCACAAATCAAGCTTTTATGGAACAACCTGCTACATCGGTTTTGATAGGATCTACAGGCTCAGGTGCAACATCTGTGTTAGAATCGTGCCACATAGTACCATACAGAACCTGTGTGCCCCCTTACCCTACTGGGTATCATTTTGTATCCAGGCGGCCAAAGGAGGCCTAACAGAGTAATTAGAGCTTTCCTAAATAAATGTATCCTTTCATTTTAATATGGTACTCACTTAAATATGTTGCCACTACATTTTTTAGCCTTCCCTAAATATCACCTATCTTAACAATGGCAACACAGACACTGTTTCTATCCACTCTTTCTGATTTTGGGTTGTGCATGACCAACTTAAAGTACCAATATTATACATCATACCATCATCATGTACATATACAACTGCACCATTACTCTTAAGGCAGACATCTTACGAAATAGCATGTTGATGTGCTAAAGTGGGAGAGCTGGTGCTGTGTATGTTTTTCCAAAAATTTTGCTAAAGGCAGACGCTCAAAGCATCATTATTAAAACCCGTTATCCTTCGAGTTCTGCAAGGAAATTCCGCAGCACTTTAATCGGTAGTTGCAGTGCGAAACATGCCGCAGATGTCTGATTAGAACGGCGACGTTTAACAAGCATGCTGATGTTTGTTTATAAGCAAAGTGGAACGCAATTTGGCAGGAAATTACAACACGAGAGGCCGATCGAAGAACAGGAAAGAAAGCTTTGGCTTCAGCAGAACTTCAGTGTGTGAAAATCTGAAATGCTTGATTGTGGGATTTGTGTGGGAATAATGCTGAAGAACTGCAGTCGATGTTAAAGCCTGGGACTGTGGTAGCTGTGTGGGACTAGGGACTAGACGGTCCAGGGTTTAAATCCCACCTCTGTCAAGCTACCACAATTGGGTCCGTGAGCAAGGCCCTTAACCTAAAGTTGCTTGGATTGTAAGAATGTATGAATTGTAAGTCACTCTCGATAAGGGCGTCTGCTAAATGACATAAATGTAAAGGAGTTTGCACAAATTGTGGTAGCCTAGCGGTTAAGGTACTGGACTCTGGACTTGATGGTCCAGGGTACAAATCCCACCTCTGCTAAATACCGTAAATGTAAACTGTAGGTGTCCCCTTCGCTGACCCCCTGCAGCTGCTGCATCAAAATTGAATTGCCCACAAACCTTCCTACATAAAGCAGTTTTCACAAGTAGTCACTTTACGTAAAGAGAGTGCATAAGCCCAACTGTAGCTTGGTTATCATTCTGCGTGGCTATCCTTTTGACACTTTTTGGCTTCCACAGCAGGCTGTCATTGAACAGCCTTTACAGGCTCTCTTACCTGTACCCTTGTTAGTCTGCCATTTTCTCACTCCTACTGTTTCCAGTTCCTGGTCATGTCATTGTACTTTAAGTGGCATCTTTGTCCTGTTTGTGCCATGTTTGTGTGTTTCTGGGTCAAGTTGTCACATAGTTGTTGCCTTGCCACTATCTCTATTGGTCTTCACTGTTAACAATAACACACGCTGCATGTGTTATGATGTGTGTTGGACCCAAGGATGCGGGGACGAAGGAATCCCACGACGTATAATAATAATGGGGAAATAATATATAAACAAACTACAAAAGGTTGCTCCCGGAGTGGGAGTGTGTTGCCTCTAAGGCATTTATGTTGTTTATCTTTATTGTTTGTTTCTAAAAAAAAAGCTATTTATACGCATTTAAGTTTTTGAAAGCAGTAATAGGGTAAATCATCTGAGAAGCTTTTATTTTGAAGGCCAAACTGTTAGTGACGTCACTCCCTTGTTCATACGTTATTTCGGTTAGTTCTGAGAGGGAAAACTGAAATGCTGTTCGTGTGACATTGTTCAGGCAACGCCATAAGTGTGCATATTTTATGATTAGAAGACTACAAAATACATAAATAGCGGAGATTTCACAAATAACTCATTAGAGAGGTACTTTTACATGTTAAAAATAGTGCTATTCTCATGCTCATTACTGTTGCTAAAGGTACATACAGGATGTAACTTCATGTTGTTGTTTCATGTACAGTATTTATTATACCAATTTGTAATTACTTTAACTGCAGTTTCCACCGCTTGTCAGTTGAAGCTCAGTGAGTAAAAGGTCAACTTTATTCAGACTCCTGTGTTTATTGACAAAGGATTAGCTTGGTGTTTAATCAGAGTTGCTACACTCTGCTACAGAGCACTATACAGTCTATATGCCATTTTCCATTGTTTTTCTTTCGTACTTACATCATTCTAACTACACTCTAGAAACTATTGTGCATGAAAATACCAAAAGATCCAAAGAAGTTGAAATACTCAAACCAGCCTACTCAAACCAGCACCAACAAGTAAAGCACAAACAGAATCACAGATATCCCATTTCTACCTAATTTTGATAATTGATGTGAACCTGTGGCTGGGGTCCTGTCTGAGTATTCTTTTTCTAATACTATAATACTTGTTTAATACTATTTAGTATAATAAACTAATAACTACACAAATGAGTAGGTGTGTGAAGTGTAAGTGCCCAGTGAGAGTATATTGATTTGTTAAGTGACTTGTGACTTGACTTGTTAAGTGCAAGATTACAAGATTAAACAAGCATCCTGATCAGCCACTTTATTAGGTACACCTGTTCAGCTACTCATTAACGCAAATATCTAATTAGCCAATCTAATTTCAGAAACTGAATGTGTTTAAATTCAATTTTATATTAAAATATAAATTTAATTCATCACATGCTTAGAAATGCAAAAAAAATATAAAATGTAAATAAGAAAAGAACAGTATAGCAATTAGGTATGCAGACATGGCCAGGA
Organism: Parotocinclus haroldoi; assembly: GCA_034779995.1. Taxonomy (NCBI): domain Eukaryota; kingdom Metazoa; phylum Chordata; class Actinopteri; order Siluriformes; family Loricariidae; genus Parotocinclus; species Parotocinclus haroldoi. The sequence continues at coordinate 3,155 of JAUZST010005467.1, read as the reverse complement.
TGACCTGCTGAGCATCAGAATTGTGAAGAATTTCATTAAGTGACTATGAACGTGACTTTGTTGTTGCTAGATGAGCTGGTCTGAGTATTTCGGAAACGTATGATTTGCTGGACCTTTCATACACACCCAATGGTCCAAAAAAAAAGAAAACATTAAGTGAGTGGCAGTTCTAGGTGAAAAAGCACCTTTTTCATGGCAGAGGTCATATGAAAATGGCAATACTTTTTAAACTGATGAAAAGGAACACTAATTCAATAGGCATTCCCTATATTTCCAACCAAATTATGCAGAAGAGCATCTCTGAATGCACTATACATCAAACATTAGCATCAGATGGGCTACTGCAGCAGAAAACCACATTCTGCCACTCCTGCCAGCTATGACAACTTAATTTGGCTGACAAAATTTTTACAAAAGAAAAATGCTGCCTGGTCTGAGTCTTAGGTTCTGCTGTGACATTTGAATGGTAGGGTCAAAATTTTACATAAAAATTAAAGCATGGATTCCTCCTGCCTTGGTGTAATTTTGCGGGGAATATTTTTGCCACATATTGGACCCCTTAATACAAATATATTCACCCACTCAAACACATTTTGCACTTTGATGCACTTGGGTTGCACAGGTAGGTAAACACAGGTAACAAAAGCCAACAATTATAAGCCAGTAACCCCTGGTTGTTGAAGCTTCAATATGGATAGAACAACCAAAGAGGCAGAGTAAAAGTAAGAGGTGGAACTATACTGAACAAAAACATAAATTCAGTACTTCAGTACTACTAAAATTTGCAGTTTACTTTTATTGAATTGTGTGTGTGCATGTGCGGCTGGGCGTTATGGTTAGTATCTGGTGTGAGCACCATTTGCCTCATACAACAGCACATCTTCTTCACATAGAGTTGATCAGGTTATCGATTGTTGCCTATGGGATGTTGGTCCACTCCTCTTCTGTTTACAGTTTAGAAAAATGTGTGGATGGTTTCCAGAAATGAGTCTTGGAAATTGTAAATGCCACAGCCTGCCTGAGAACTGTTGCTGACCATGGCCACCATGACCACCCCTCTTCTGATAGCTACCTTAACAGAATAGTCATGACAAAGCTCTGATCATCTCAAATGGTTACTTGGACACGACAATGAGTTTACTGTACTCAAATGGCCTACACAGTCAACAGATCTGAATCCAATAAAATATCTTTAAGATATGGTGGAATGCGAGATTTGTATTACAAATGTGGAACCAACAAATCTGCAGCAACTGCATTATTCTATCATGTCTGTTTAGACCAAAACCTCTGAGCAACCTGGTTTAACCTAGTAAGGTGAATCTACTGAAATGGCCGGTTAGTGTAGTTGCATGTTATTTTACTGTTATATTGACCTAAACCTATTCAAAATACATAATATGATGTAGGGAAAGACATTAGTGGGACTAATAGTTATAGTGTAAATAAGCAGTTCAGTTTGTGTTTAATTTTTTCAGAACGTCCCTTCACACCTTTCTGGAGCAGAGTTCACCTCCTCTGAGAGAAATGTCACCCTCTTGCAAATTACAACTACCCTCACTGCTGGACCACAGGGAAGGTTTTCCTCTGAGAAAGACTGGTAGGTTTAAAGTCTAGCAAATCTGAACATTTTAGCATGAAATATGTGGAAGAAAAAATGGAGGGAATATGCAACCTTCAGTTGCACCATGCCTGGTCAAAATATTGATGCACAGAATTTCAGAACCATCATATGATTTTATCCTACTCTGTGAACAATTAACCTGCACCTTATGAAAACTCAGAAGAGCAAGATTTGAGCTTTGTAAAGAATATTTGACCTGCCATGTGATTAATGAATCATTCTTCCAAAAGAATGAGCCCAGTGATTTCACAAGACTTTAATATGAACTGACAAACAGTAACAATACACAGTAAATGCCAGCCATTCATAAGGTGACATGGGGTCATGATGCTGACTTTGCATTCCTTCCCTCTTGTGGCCATTTGAATTATGAGCATTATAATTACTATAATAGATGCCCTGAAGAGTGCATTTAATTTCTTAGTGCTTAATTAGTAACACCCACCCTTGGATTTATTCTTCAGTCTTGGCCATTGCAATAAGGTTTGCAACACTGCCAAGTTTTATCCTTTGTATCAGCCAATATTGCCTTAGTAAATAAATAGTCATCATGTAAATTTAGCTTTTGAAATGGTTTAAGTGCAATGTTGAAGTGTAATTTTATTATTGTCATATATTGTCTTGTCTTTTAGAATATATGTTATTGATTACTGACACTGAAGCAGGTTGATCTATTTTGTGTGAAATATGTTATTTCCTGTGCTTTTATTTAGAATTTTTAGGAGATGTGTTTTTATATGTGTGTTTATATATGTTACCAGATGTATGGTCAATTTAAATACTGACTAAATTACACTCTGGTTGGATTTATATTGCATGTTGCCATATGCTGGCTAACTAAATCTTTTTTATATAATCTGTGATCTTAAGTTAGTATTATAACAACACATGTTTTCTAAACATTTATTACAGTTCATGTTGAGCCCACTTACCACAGTTTCCAAACATGCTGAACAGATGGAACATAAAGATAATTTCTTAAAGAGTGGATATTTTCAGTACTTTGGGCCGGCATTTTTCATATTGTGTTGCTTCAGTATTGCAGTGATCTGGGCCAGGTTATTCCCTTTTCCTGTGGCTTTAGTATGCAACACATTTTAATATGTGAGCAGAGAAGTAGTGGTGGGGCAATATGGGTAAAAAAAAACTACAGTTTTGCATCAAATCATTCAGATCCCATGATAAGGAGGATTTGTTTTCTATGCCTAATGAAACTGATGCAGATGGGGTTAGTAACAGCAGTATACAGCCAATAAGTTCCAATAGGAAAGATCTATAGCTCAGAACATCTTCGCAACCACAAAACACACATTATGCTCTGTTTGACTATGAAAGAGAGTTAGAATAACTAATACTAAAGCAGTGTATGTGATCTCATTTTACAACCACAATTCTAATTACGTTGGGATTGTTACGATAGGGTCCCTGGGAGATCTCGCGTGACCATTCCTAGACTCGCTAAATCCCCAGGATCCCTATCGGGTGTTTAGACCGGAGCCCATAATGCAGCATCCACAGACAGACAACAAAT
>JAUZST010005466.1:0-13284 GCA_034779995.1 Parotocinclus haroldoi | reverse complement strand
CCCGCCCCCCCCCCCCCACAGTTGAATGCGATATCTTTCTTGTTGCGTTTGTGCTTTACTACAATTTGATCGGCGCGGCGTGAACAGCAAACAAGCAACAGCTGGAACTCGAGTTCGAACTGTTATTTTAAGCTCAAGGACGATCAAAGCTAAACAGCCGAGTGAGGCGTATGCAAGGCCAGCGTTTCAAGAGGTTTCAAACAGCAGAGTGATATCAGCGTGGTCAGATATTCAAGTTTGCAGTATCGATATCGGTATCGGGCACGAAAAAAAAAATGGTATCGAGCCAGCCCTGGTCATGACCAAACACTTTACCGTTTAAATTCACGACTGTTCAAGACTCGCTGAGGTCGCGATCAAATGGCTGAACGAGAAACGAGAGAAGGGATTCACCAGCCCAAGTGCTGAGGAACTAAATAAAATAAATAAAAGTCTTTATTTAAAACACTGACTCCCTAAACGACACGGGAGAGACTCTCGTAAACCAAACGACTCACTAAACCAGAAGGGAGTGGATCTCGGTCACGACCAAAGAACCGACTGATTTAAACGAACGTTAGGAGAGCAAACGACTCGCTGATTTAAGCCTCGTCTCACCAACGACGGAGAACAGAATCGTCTCTGGCTCACCGAACAACAGAAGAGCGATTCTTTGTCTTAATCAGTGACTCGCTGATTTGTAACCAAATGACTCACCGGTTAAAAAAAAAACGACTCGTTAAATGACAGGACAGGGACACTTGGAAAGAGCCAAACGACTCACAGATTCAAACACGGACTCAGACGGCGACGCAGGAGCGAATATCCGTCGCAACAAACAACTCCCTGGTTCACACAACGACTCGGGAGCAAAGCTGGGCCACGGCCGAGTCTCAGAAATCGACACGGAAGCCAATCTTTGTCAGAACCAAACCACTAACTGATTCAAACACTGACTTGCTAAGTGACAAAGGAACGAAACTGGGTAATAACCGGTCGATTCGGTGCCTGATTCAGGCAGCTGTGCAGAAGGTAGCTTCTGTTTTTTGGTTGCTGCACCTTCAGCGAGTCGAGGAATCAAAGCATCTGCGGTGAGATGATGGTGTTTACAGAGAGGCTTTGTCCCGAGTGATGGACTCACTCTCTCTCTCTCTCTCTCTCTCTCTCTCTCTCTCTCTCTGTCTCTCTCTCTCTCTGTGTTTGATGGACAGATACAAACGACGTGGGCACTGCGTCCTGCTTCTTAGTGTCGTTCCTTTTGGCAGGAGATTAGAGGGAAATGGCAGATCCAACGCTGTCAGATACTGCAGGCTGCAATTTTCCGCATCCTTCAACCCTCCCTCTCTCTTGCCCTCTTCTTCTGTCTCTCTCTCTCTCTCTCTCTCTCTCTCGCGTCGCTTTTCACTGTCATAACTGTCAGGCTTTTATCAGCCTCCTTCCTCCTCCTTCTCTCTGTCTGACTGACTTTCTCTCTTTCTTTTTTTTTTAAACAGCAACCCTCTCTCACAAATCAGCCAGGATAAAAAGCCACGTTTCTGTCGTCCTCTAATTTCCATCAGCATTTAATCTCTTCATTAAGACCTCTTTTTTTCCCTCCCGATCGGCTCTCGTTTTGGAGACAGACAGAGAGAGAGAGAGAGAGAGAGAGCGAGAGAGAGAGAGGCGCGCTCGTCGTCCTCCTGTTCACCCCACCCCAACCGGCACCGCCACCCCGTCCCCTCCCCCACTCCGGTCCGTCGCTTCGCCTGAGTGAATGTGCCTGGCGTTTGACAGGCATTAGTTAGGGAAGCATATTCCAAATTCATTTAAAACGAGCCACGCGGGAATTAGACATAAATTCTCATTACTCTGGCGTATCACGTTATTATTTCACCCCCCACCCCCCCACCGCGCCCCACCGCGCGCCCGTTCGCCTCTAATATCCATCACACGCGCGCCCGCACGCGCACGCGCACGTTTCAGATTGATAGATGCACTTTAACGATCCCTGAGGGGAAATTATCCATTACTTATTCATTATGGATGACTGATGCTCCCCGTTTCTGACTACATGATCATTTTCTCATCATCATGTACAAAGACGAGGGTCTGACCTTTCGGCGGCGCGTTTTAACATCGTCTGAAAACAATACGCCGCCTTTATGTGCAAATGCTCGCCGCCAGTAACTTCAAACGGCACCCGCACGCGGTCGAGCAGGCGCGTCGGGACGGACCTTACACTGGCTGACCGAAAGAAAAAAAAAAACCCCATTAAAAATAAGAACCCAGACAGAAACGGCTACGGACTGGACCCTACGGCGACGGATCCGGGTTCTGGTTGGGATTCGATCATGGACGCCTTCGGGTGACGAGCTGGGGCTGCCTGATGATACGAGCGGCACTAACAGCTCAGCGACATGCGCAGTCGCGTGCAGGATCTACAGGTCCGGCTGCAGCATTAGTACCATACGGAACCACGCCCAATCTCAGATAACCAGAGCCATCACTCACGTTCACGAAGAACACAAACGAACGACAAGGCTCACTTCTCATTGGCTATCCATCTCATTGGTTATGACATCACAAACTGACCGGGCGGGGCTTACCTCACTCAGGCGGTCCTTGGAGCTGCTCCGGTTGGCGATGGGGTTCATAACAGGAACCTTGGGCTCCATCACTGTCCTTAAATTCTGACTGAGAATGCTTTTGAACTGCGAAGGGAAGAAGAAAAAAAAAAAAAGACGTCCACCCTTTAGCGAACTCGCTTCTGCATAGGTAAAACAAACACATACAATCTTTCTTAAAAGAGCGAGCGAGCGAGCCGATTCGCGTACTTGCGTCAAGAAAGAAAATCTTCTTAAACGTGTGATTTGTGCGCGATTAAGTTCGCTCTCGAGGGGAAAAAAGGAAGAAGAAACACGTCCTTGAGAATGCTTTCTAAGAAAAAAATGTTCTGACGCTTGGTTTCATGTTTTTGCTCTTGCATTTTTCTGCGGTTTTAACGAAATAGCGGCAAGAACAGTAAAAGCAAATTCAAAAGGGTCCGGGCGCCGAATTTCGAACTTTGCGTTTAAGATGCAACGTAGCCAAGATAAGAAAACAATCAAGAAAAGGAAATGATTTTCTTAAGCTACGATTTCAAAACTTCGGAGGTTTTTTTTCCGAGAACTGCATTTACGAACCTTGCTAGGAACTCCTTGCTGTTTGTCTACCGAACCGTCACGAGATATTTTTAAGATATTTTTAGGATGTTTTCGCTCTGTTCCGCCTCGACAGTAAATAAATTCACATTAAAATGAAGGGGGAAAAAAAAACGGCTTTGACGTTGGCACGGCCAATCAGAAATCAGAACTGGAACCATTTCTATTATAATAAAACATTGGCACATTGTGATCACAATCGCAAAGTACAGGTTCTCTCCGGTGTGTGTGTGTGTGTGTGTGTGTGTGTGTGTGTGTGTGTGTGTGATGGACACAGTCCCTTGGTCTGTCCTCAATTAAAACAGACGACAGTTACAATTAAACCTTCTGCTAAATATCAATTATAGCTAAATAAAAGCAGTCTGACCAACACACACACACACACACACACACACACACACACACACACACACAGTGGCTGCCCTGCCCGGGTCAATATCGGACGTGACGCGGCTAAGTAGTGAGCTAACAGGCGCTAACATGATTAACGGAATGAATTGGTGCTGGCATAGTGTTAGCATAATGTTGGCACAAAAGCGCTGCAGGTGGGCTAATCAGACTCGAGTGGATTCCTCAATTCGACTTCCGCTTAACGAGCTAACAAGCTAATCAGTCATGTCGAGGCCGGCCGTTTGATTTAAGGAAATGCAAATGTACATCGGAAGAAAAGCGTCACTGATTAGTCGCACCCTTGCAGAAAAACTGTTGATCCTCCACATCAATCAAGCGGCAAAGCTTTTTGAATAAATAAGTGCCCCCGGTAATGGGTTTTTGTTTTTTTGGGTTTTTTTTTTTTATTATATCCCAGGGGGCGCTCCACAGACTGAAATCCCCCGAGTTACATGATGGAACGATGTCGGATAAATGTTGGTCGTCCTTATCTGCTCTAATGCCCCTGGGTCACCCTGTGGTTACCCACAATTCCACGGAGCATTTCCATCAGTCAGACTGATGCTCATTACCTAATAATATAAATACAGTCATTACATGAGATAAAGTACAACAAGCCAGAAAATCAGAAACACGGACAGAGAGGGAGGGACAGAGACAAAACAGAGACAGAAAAAAGAGACACACAGAGACAAAACAGAGACAGAAAAAGAGAGACACACAGAGACAAAACAGAGACAGAAAAAAGAGACACACATAGACAAAACAGAGACAGAAAAAGAGAGACACAGAGACAAAACAGAGACAGAAAAAGAGAGACACACACAGAGACAAAACAGAGACAAAACAGAGACAGAAAAAAGAGAGACACAAAACAGAGAGAAAGAATCAGAGACAGAAAGAAAGAGAGACACACAGAGACAGAAATGGAGACAAACCCAGAGACACAACCAGTGGCAGAGAGAGACACAGATAAAGGAAGACACACAGAGACAAAACAGAGAGACACAAAGACAGACGCACAGAGCCATTTTGACACAAGTACACACACACAGACAGAGACGGACTTAAACGTTACTCTCAATTAGTGATGAAAGTGCAGCTAACGCTAATGAATGCTAACGAAGCACACAGACACACACACACACACTTTGATCCCGGCCCTCTGTGCTCATGAGTAAAGCAGAAACATGTTTTGCAAATTGTTACACATGCTAATGAAGCACATTTAAATACGCCGTCATGCTCAGCTCGAAGTTTTTAAAAAAACATTTTCTGTCCGGACGCGCCATCTGCTCCAAAAATAAACAAATCTATGCGCTTGTGACCTCACTACGACACCCGAGATACTTTAAATCAACAATCATTATTATTATTATTATTATTGCTAGCTAACTGCGGCTAAGCTAACTCGGACGGGTTGGGTCTGGACGTTTTGTATCTGACTTTTAATTTCTAGCCATAAATAAGAAGGTCGTATTTAGATTTAACTCCACGGGAAAGACGGGAATTTTTCTCCATTAGCATCCTGCTGCCGCTAACATGGCTCAGCTAGCTACGAGTACAAGGCGAGTCAAAAGACACAGGACACCCCTTTATTTCCAGTAGCTAAAATGACCTATCTGAACACCCCAGCAGCTAATGGGTGAGGGGGACTATCTTTAAAGCTGTGTCCGGAACATGGTCGCCATCTTGAAAGCCGCCATATTGGATCATGGGTAAGTTTGTATAACGGGAAGGTGGTCGTGTGGGATATCAAAGAAGATCAGAATTGCATCAGAAATTGGTTGGTGCGATCGGATTTGCAATGTGACTCGCGGTTCAAAAGTTATTAACCCCAGAACGGCGAAAACGTCTCCTGTTCGACGCAGGGAACTGAAAATGGAATCGATGAGGCAGCTGCCGTATCATAGCAACAGACCTCAGCAACCGACACCCTGAAAGATCACGATATCACACAGCGCTGTTGCATCACTCATAGCCAAATTCAGAGAAGCCGCTACCGACCAAGAAACCCCAACCCCTGTGGGATGGGTCCACGACGAGGCACGGGACCTGTGTACATTTCTCTTACTGGTCGCACTCCAAACGACGAATCTTATTTTGTTGTTGCATCAGCCTGTTTCCATCTCCCATTCTTTTGGAGAACATGTACAATCATTTAGGGAGAGATCCAGTTTAGAACGAAGAACTTGGCACCACCGTTAATAAGCGAGTTATTATTTCTTTAGCTCCACCTCTAGTCGTAGTTCAGTTCAGTTCAGTTGTAGTCTGTACATAACACTGCATTTCAAAACAAGACTTTCCCTTCAACCATCATAAGAACAGAATCTTCATCTTCACTTTTCATTTCTGCCAAGCCACTTAGGAGACCCTTTCATCCAGAACAACAACCCAAGCCACTCTGGGTTAAGGGCCTCCTTTAGGGGCCCAACAGCGATAGTTTGGCAGAAGTGGGATTTGAACCCTGAACCGTCTGGTCCATAGGTCACCACAGTCCCACGTTCGATTTCGGTGTCCATATCGGACTGGAATAGCCAAGCTACTTGAAGGAATCACGTTTAAACAACCGGGCTCGAGAGCGAAAGTGAAGATGATGTCTGACCGAGCACACTTAATCCAAAATAAATATCCAGCCGCTAAGTGCTGCCCATTTCTGCATCGCCGCTGACGGCGGCTTTAACGCTGCTAAGGCTGCTGAACTCGAAAAGTGGGATCACCTGCAGCGCCTCACACGCCGGCTGCACCTAGCTCCCGGCATGCTATTGGCATTTTGATTTGTTCACGTTAATATCCGCTCTGCTCCCTCTTTCGGCCCGGATTGCAGGCCACTCAAGCTCCCTTTGTGGAGTCTTGGTTCCTCCCAAGGTTTCTTCCTTCTCCATTCAGGGAGTTTTTCCTCGCCACTGTCGCCGGGGTTGCTCAGTTTGGGACTGGCTTTTTAAGACGTTGTAAAATCGTAACGCTGTAAAAAGCGAAACAGAAACAAATCGCCTTTCGACTTCGGACGAATCGGGCAAATCGGACGGATGGATTTGTCGGGGCCATCTGTACCATAATTAACCAGAACATAACATTCGAACCGCGTGCCTAATATTGTGTGGGTTCCCGTTCTGCTGCCCAGGTTTAGATTGACAGAATTTAGGAGACGCCCTTATCCAGAGCGACAGATACAGTCTTACAATCCAATCAACGGTGGGTTAAGGGCCTTGCTGAGGGACCCAGCTGTGGCAGAGGCGGGATTTGAACCCTGGACCTTCTGGTCCATAGTCCAGCACCTTAACCACTGGGCCACCACAGTCCCAGGTTCAGACCAGAACAAATTAGAGTTCAAGAAAATAATAGAAAATAAAAAAAAGAAGGCCAATAGCGGCAAAGGGAATCCAGGGCAGGAAGCAGCCATGAGGGACGGGAGGGCCAAACCGATTGGGCTTTCTGCCCAGACGGGGTTTTTTGGCCCACACTGTGGGCATCAGCGGGCACGTGAGGAACGGTGGCACGCGCCCGTTTGGAAGCAAGTGCTTTCAGTAAAATCTTGCATTTACAGTATGAGATCTAAAAGGAGCAAAGAATCGCGCTGACTGCATTTCATAAGTGTAAATGATCGTCTCTCTCGTATCTCCGCCGCTTCAGGGTGACATTCACACTCTGAAACCGCACCTGACGCGACGACACGTTTCGCCCCGTGATCCGAGCGCCGCCTGCGCCTTAATTAAAACCAGAATTTGATTCAATCAAAATTTAATTAAAGGCTTTTTCCGCGTCGGGCGCCGAGAAACTCGAAGGCCCCGCGACTGGAAATTGGTTTTTATGCGCGATCATTTCTGCGGCGGGAAAAAAAAAAAAACGCGATCGCACTTAGCGAACCGCCTCCTCGAAGCCTCTCGCTCAGGATAAACTTTCAATCGGCACACATCAGGTCTGATTCAGTTTCATTATCGTAACCGGATCGGATGTCCTGGAGATGGCGGGGATTTGAAAGGAGCCACGCCGGCTGCAGCCGAAACGGTTCATAAAACCCTACGACGCAATCGATACTCGATATTTAGGCTGTGTCTTTGGCGCTTTCTAACGGATCAGCGCTTGATCTCGTATAGAATGGCATATATAGTGCTGCGCAAAAGTCTTAGGCCACCGTTTGATTAGATAAACCGTGGCTTTGGCAAGGGTAGAACCACAAAAATCTGTATTTTGATTACAAAACCACCATGAAATACCGAAAACCAGTGGATTCAATGAATCAGTGCCTTAGCCGCTGAACGATCCTTTATATTCAAAAGAATCTATGCGTGTGTTAATTGTGTTTATCCATCTAGTCACTGCTCTTTTTTTTTTTTTTTTTTTTTTAGTTTTGTCATGCCCTGTTTTATCCCTTAAATTGATTTCAAAAAATTCGCTTTACTGTCTGTCTTTATATGGAACAAAACAAATATTTGAGGCACTAGCGTCACATTCCTTGACCCTACTGAGATCATTCTGTTATTATACAGCAGCAAGAGCATTTCAATAACGCATTATGTAAGTGTGTGTCTGCGTGCGCGCGCGTGTGTGTGTGTGTGTGTGTGTGTGTGTGTGTGTGTGTGTGTGAGAGTAGTTGCAGGAAGTTATGACAGCTCTGTTCAGAAGACTAATTGTCTACATGAGCTGGGGTGCGACCTTGGCTGACACATTAATCGTAGTGTCGATCTGTGTGTGTTTGTGTGTAAATCAGTGTGTGTGTGTGTGTGTGTGTGTGTGAGTATCTTTTGTGTGTGTGTGTGTGTGTGTGGACTGTAATCTTGACCTTGCAGTACAACAGACGTGCCCAGAAGGCCAACTGGGCTTGTAGCAACTCACTAACAAATCATGTTGGCAGGAAGGTTGGTTTTGTGTGTGTGTGTGTGATCCTTGTCTGATTGGTTTCAACACTGCACTTATAAAATACAAAGCAAGCCGAAAACCAAACCCTGACAAAGACTTGTGAACACCCGACACTGTTGTGAGTATTTGTGTATTTGTACTATTTTTCGCGGCCAGCGTCGTTTCCCCCCGAAGCTCTCGGGTCGGGTTAAGGTCACGACTCGTGCAAACGATCGAGAGCGTGACCGTATCCGTACCATCCGTATCAAAATGCAGCGGAATCCGAAACTGCCCTCCGTTGGTTAGTCCTCCCCTCCCAACCTTCACAGTTGGCATTACGGTGTGTTTCTCCCCCACGCTTTTGCTCTCGACCTCTGCGCAGCTGCTGGTTTACTGAAACCTGATCTTTGAAGCAGCAGTTTGGCTCACCTGCGTCGTTTTGCTCGGGCTGTCCGCACGCGATTAGTCGTGGCGCGGAAATTCGCGTGATATTTGGTTAGCAAAAAAGGGACGCCCTGTAATGCACATGTGGACAAAGGACGCACAGGGGAGGCTCTTAAATGCCTTTGCAGCTCAAATTCCGAAGGTTTTCTGTTCGGTTACACGGCAACGCATGCTAAAGATATGAAAAATAAGTACCGCAAAGTATTTTTTTTTTTCACCACGTATTACTTATAGTAATTTTCACCACGTATTGCGCACATGCAGTCGCATTTTTTGCACACCAGAGGGCGCTCCCATACGCATACGAAAACTCACTATAGCGTCTTACTCTGTCCTACATATATCAAAACTTACATACTATACTATATAACTACTATATTTTAACTGTTTTTTTTTTTTTTTTACAAGGACATTGCACATTAAAATAAATAAAACAATAAAACAATAAAAAAATACATTTTGCACGAACAATTCCACTTCTCACAGTGGAATCTAAACCGAATTTAAAGGCCGTTCGATTTCGGATTTGTTCGGATTTGTCGGAACACATTCCAGACGCGCGAGTCGGGAATATTTGTTCGAATTTGGGGAGGAAAAAATATTTCGGGCATCCTCCGCATGCAGCGACGTCACAATAGAGCATTTTGTTTACAATTTTCAATTTCTTACGAATGCATCGTTGTTTCTAAACGTAAGGAAACCGATTTTACACTGAGTTTGCCCTTCGGGAACGTAACATCGATCGTCCGCGGGCCGTTTGAACCGTGAACTTGGTATCGTTTCTTGAACTTTTACTTCTTTAACTTCTCAGAACTATTTAAAAAAAAAAAAAAAAAAACAACAACGCACCACATTTAACCGGATAAAGAAGAGCTTTGAAAATGCAGGCGTGACTCTTAACCTCTTTAAATTCCAAATTAGACCAGTTACTTTATTTATTTATTTTTTTTTACCGCATACTTTGACCACTGAAAGCCTTAATTTGCCGCTCTTTAATGAAAATATTTGTCGTTTAATCCCAAACCCTGCAAAATCCCAGTCCAGGTTCAGACAGAACATAAAAAAAACAGTCCGTTAAGTTCGCATATAAAATTGGATGCAAACTAGAAAACCTGGCTAATTGGGGATGAGGAGATGAAGCAACGGGTTTTAAACTTTCTCCCACGTTATCTCTTCTCTTTCCCTCACACTCACACACACTCACACAGAACGCTTAAAGAAAAGCTTTTATACCCACACGGCTCTGTTAATTAATATGAACGCTGGTGTGTTACTCTGTGTGTGTGTGTGTGTGTGTGTGTGTGAGAGAGAGAGAGAGACAGATAAAGCGTCGGATGATGTAAAGAGGATGTGAAGAAGGCGAGGGGGGTGTGACGTTCCTCTCTTCGCCGTGACAGAGCCCGGGCGCTCGTTAAACCTTTTCTTTATCTCTTAACAATCGCTCTAATTATGTTCATTGAAGGGGGCCAATTAGCGCAGCATTGTCAGAGCCCGAGGCGCGCCGCTTCCACAGGAATGTGCAATTAACGCTGCCGAATTCTTATTTAGAGACACTTCTCGCCTTTTGGCTCCCCCCAATTATCGCTAATCAATGCCGGCGAGAGCTGGCGGGTCGCTGTAATTCATCAGGAGAGAGTGACACACACAAACACACACACACACACGCACACACGCGCACACACACATCGGGTCCTTGATGACTCCGAAGGGCAAACGTCTCAGGCGAAGCCCTAACAGACGACAACCTGAGATAAACAGAAACAATCAAGCTTTTATGAGCGCGGCCCTCAGGTTCGTGCTCTTCAGACGGCGCTTTCGAAACGTCTAGGAGCGACAACGGCTCGGCCACGAACTGCCGAAACACCGTGTCCAATTTGTATGTTCTCCCTGCCTCGGCACGGGTTTTCTCTTAAATCACAAAGAGGCTTCGGGCCAACTCTAAGCAAAGGTCTAAGGCCACCGTAGGTTTCTTGTTTGACTGGACCCTACAATTTCAAACCTGACCCCTTCACGCCATGGGACTCTTCCTCAGTCCAAAGTGTAAGGGGAGGTCACAATACGTCCATTCTACAGGCCACTGTTATAGCGCCTACACTGCTCAAAGGGTCATGATGGGATATTTAATTTGGAAGTAACCCCTTTGTGGGCGTCACACGGCTCCGTTTCAGTCAGTTTGTTATTTTTTACCGAAAAGGCATAAAAGCTTAAACACAAAAGATTCAAATGTCACATCCAAGGGTTCATCTTTACCCACAATTCCTACACATTTAAGGCACAGGGTTGAAGTTGAAGCTCAGTGGATGCCTGGTTTATGATCTATGAACCTCGTGCTCGATGACAAGGCTGATATAAAGCACCAGTATTGGACTGTGGAGCTTGATTTCACTTCACCACCCGGGATGAACCGGAACCCTGACTGAGAAACAAAAATTATTCGTTCGTCTAAAGCTTTGTTTTGGTGGCACCGGGTTCAAGAATTCCAGAAGGGATTGCACCGGCTCTGTGTGTGTGTGTGTGTGTGTGTGTGTGTGTGTGTGTGTAAAACCGCGTCGTCACTATTAATTCCTGTTTAACACCTGACTATCAGCTCTCACAACACCACATCTGTTTGTTTGAGTTCCACTTCAGTAATTAGCTAATTAGGCTGCTAAATTAGGAGCCGGGATGAAAGTGTACACTTCTCCTGATCACACACACACGCGCGCGCACACAGACGCACACGCACGCACACACACGCGCAAGGCTCACGTTATCACCAAAGGCAACTCCGCTTTAAAACAGTACAGCTTCATTATTCCATTTCCACTGTGAGTGTTTAATCACGGTTTATAGAGCCAGAGCGCTTTCAAAGCCCGCCTTCTGATTGGCTTACGCCATTTCCATGGCGACGACACATTCGAGGACGTGCCCGCTAATTATTTGAACGTAAATAACAATAGAACGGTCAACTGCAAAGCCGGGACGCCGTAGACCGTACAGACCACGAACAATAACCGCTGCTGACGCACGCCCCAAACGCACAATTCGGATGTTAGCGCAGGCAAAACGCGAACTTCAAACACAGTACTAGCTAGGGGGGTGTCTTAAATCGTTGGCAAGACAAGCTGGGATAAACAGAAGCACAAAGCAGGGACTGCCAAAATGCTACGGGGCGAGGGGAAGGTCACAGGGATGACGTTTAGGCTACAGCCTCCTTTAGGGACATGGCCGCCATCTTGAAAGCCGCCATATTGGATCAAGGGTACGTTTTTTTCGTAGGAAAGGGGTCATGTGGGGTATCAAAGAGGATGAGAAATGTACCAGAAATCGACTGGTTCGATCGGATTCGCGAAATCCCTTGTGGATAATCTGCGAAGCTCTTTCTTTAATCTTTTTTTTTTTCCCCTTTCTTTTTTGAAAACCTACAACGCTAGCTACCGAACATCTTGACAGTGTTCCAAAACGGACGTAGGTAGCTTAAAAAGTAAAAAGCCAGACCCATCAGTACGCCGCCAGGTCGAAGGTTTCTTTTTTTTTTTTTTTTGTTAATTGTTAATTGTCTTGTTAATTAGGGGAATTATTACAGAAAACTCATTCTGTGAAGCCGAGCAGGCTGGATTTTGGCTTTCGCGGGTTCAGTCGGGTAAAGAAACGACTCGGAGTTTTAAATCACATGTAATAAAAAGCGATTTTTATTTTTATCCGCGCTCTGACTGAACACTTTGACCATCAGCTCGTGAATAATTTGAAATAAAGCGGTAGGACGTGAAACACTTCAGCGTGATTCAATCTCCAGAAAATATCATCCATCATGCGACACACACACACACACACACACGCACGCACGCACGCACGCGCGGTGATTATGAGGCGATATCAGGCTCTTCCATTAAAGTACATAATAAACTGCTCAGCTTACAAACACCCACAGTGCCCCCTGCTGGAACTGCCCAGTATAGACTCAGGTGAACTCCAGAAACATTTTAATAATAGAGAAGATTTACAGACACGCAGTGCATAAGCACACCTAAACACACAGACACGGGCTTGTGCGAAAGTTTTGGCACCCTGGTCAGGTGTCTCTGTGTTCATTTGAATTGAAAGTAAGTGTAAGTGACACTTATGAGAGGATTATGTAAGATCCCGTGCTGTTACTCTTAGCTCCATAAGATATTAATAAGTAAGAACTGTTATTTGCTGTTATTTTATTGTGATTAATGGCAGTATAAATTGGAAAGATAGTATGTACCATAGTGGCAGTAATAATAACGAATAATAAAAGGGCTAATACAGCAACAGTAATTATTATTATTATTATTATTATTATTATTATTATTAGTGTGGTCCCGTTCCATTTGGCGACTCCAAATTGTGTTAAGCAGACACAGAAAATCGTGATCTAAAAAAAAAAACAAAAAACTTAATTTTAATTTCAAATCAATACAGATCAAACTATGACTAGGGTTGTATTTAG